>JASANE010019153.1:0-99049 GCA_030248225.1 Trileptium ribeirensis
TGGAGACATATACATCAACAGGCTGCTGCCTTTGCGCCACAGCACCTGCTGGTGCTGGCGGAAGGTAAGCCAACATCGGGCAATTGCGAGCATAGTGACCATTCTGGCCACAACGGAAACAATTTATAAGAGGCATCTGCGGATGCGGTGCTACTGGTTGCGAATTATTTGCGTACGGCTGCGCAAGCGCGTTCAATTGTTGCGGGGCTCCTGCTCGGCGGTCGATTACATCGAGTACTCGGTTTATCGTATCATTATTAGCATTACTTACACGGCGGTGATCCTCTAATACTGATTGAAGTTGTGTGACCACTCCTTCTCCAGGTTCCTCAAGAAGAGCATTAACTGCTTTAGTAGGGCGCGATTTGCTTACTACTGCGGGGGAGTCCGGTTCAGGACAATCAGATATTGCATCCTCATATCGCTTAGCAACTTCTAACATATCGCGAAAAGTCGTACATTCGTGAATTTGGTTCAACACTTGTCTACGTAATTCAATGCGCAATCCTCTTTGGAAAAATTTACGAAGCAACGAAGCCCTCTGTGGAGGGTCAACATCAGGGAATGCTCGGTCACACAACTTTTGCAATTCCAAACCATACATAGCGACTGTTTCCTCTGCACCTTGCTTCCTGGTGCACAGGCCAGCTAGCGATTTCTCTGGGCGGCGCAAAGAAGAAAATAAGAAACGCAAATTATAAACCAGACCGTCAAAGGTTCGTCGTTGAGCTGGGGTTAGGCCTGCATAGGCCTCTCGAGCAGGTCCCCTCAATAATGCGGGTATACAGGTTAACTTTTGTTCATCACTCCAATTGTTGGCACCAGCCAATCGATTAGAAATTCGAATCCAGTCTTCAAAATCCTGACCTCCAGGTTTTCCTTCAAAGGTCGGCATATCACGAAGTGGTATTATAGTTGTCGCAGATGCACGTTTAACGAGATGGTGCAACAAGGCACCTAGAGTATCTTTCGAGGGATCAGGGAGAGGCGGTAAATCGCCATTATTGCCTTCAGAGTGGGGCGGGTTAGGATTTCTTCCGAAAGCGAGATCGTGAGCTGGACTACTAAAAGGATTATCATCCGGTTCTACATATTCTCCGAGGTCAGTCATGGGATATTCTGGACGGTTCGCCATCGAAAGTTATCCTTCTTCAGCTCAAAATTTTGCAATTTTCTCGTAGTCGATGTCGGTTTCTCAAAATTCCGTGTTTTAGTCTCTAAGATTTTGACCAAACTCGTTAAAACGCTAGTCCGTTCACTGGCAACTCACTCAAGTACCAATACAGTGCAAAACAGAATATACACGTAATAGTTAAGGTACAAACAATTAGTTCAAAAGTTTACAATGGTCCAGTCCGACAATGACGGCGTTCTTCGTTTGTTCCACGAGCGTTTCCACCAGCGTTCGAGGTCGGTACGGCACGACAGCGATTCGATCGGCGATTCCGGATTGACAATGAGGCTACGATTGAGGCGTTGGTCGAATCGAGACGACGGTTGATTGACGGTGACTTGTCGATCCCGGCGGTGGTATGACGTTTGGCGCGTTGTTCGATTTGCCGCGACGGTCGGTTGGCGGCAACTTCTCAATGTCACGGCGCGACGCTTTCAATAAATTGGTCGATAACGTGAGGTCGCTATTTATGACGGCGACCAGTCGCAACAGTTCAAATAGTCCCTCCTTTAATGACGATAATTCCAATAATCCGATTCCCAAAATAGTTTAACCAATAACCCAATTAATATTTCCGATAGCCAAATAATACCGACCAATTAACGCGAATTAATATTACCAATACCCCGGTTAGTAAGGCCAATAACCCAATAATACGACCAATAACCTGATAGTACGACCAACAACCCGATAATACGACCAATAACCCGATAATACGACCAATAACCCGATATTACGACCAATAACCCGATAATACGACCAATAACTTGATAATACGACCAATAACCCGATAATATGACCAATAACCCGATAATGTTCCACGACGGTCGACGACGGCTCGACTGTTTGGCGAAATCGAATCCGGACAGATTATTAACGACGGCTCAATATAATGGCGCAATTGAGTCCGCGAGAAGTAATTAATTAAATTGACGACGAATACAAATTACTATAATAGTTTAATAAATTATTATTACGTGAGCAAGGGGTTAATGTATTACGTGCCTGAAATAGTGGTCCCCCTCTGGGGGTCGCTCCTCCGGACCGAACCTCCTGGCTCGTGGTTAACTCGTTCCTTTTCCGCACGGGCGGTTACTCATGTACACGGGTACATCCACATAATGGTACAACAACAATTCCAATGACAATACAACATAACAATCATATAATAATCATCAATACATAACAATACCTACACTCCGATTAGCATCATCCTTGGTCATGCACTTGGACTCTTATAATACTCATATATATATATATCCTAATTAGGTCACCTGTATGTATGCGAGAGGTCCTTATCCAAAATATTTCCTAGATCGAGTAAACGAGAACAGTTTACTTAAAACGTATGGTTGGAACGAACAAATTTTTTGCTCACGGCGTGGCCCCCACTTGTAATAAAATCGACGTGACGCTGCTGCACTGCGCACTTCCCAGACGCAATGCCCATACGACCCCGGCTATCGTGACTTCAAGGGCGGACCTGATGGGTTTCAATTGCGCGAATGTCTTTTCCCACGCGAGTCAGGCCCAAGAAATGACGGAGCTTAGCAAGCCGCAGGAGCGCTTCACAGGATGTGTTCTGATCCTGCCGGACGGGTTGCGCACGTAGTCTACGAGGTACTACCTTTGAGGTCCCCAGGGAGGTCGGCTCCGTCACCTGCTCACAGGCCAAAGAGACCGTACCACTATTCCCTATCCATGTTCGAACCGGGAAGTGTAAAATTTCAAATTTTTAAGCTTAAGTTTGATCGGAATTAGTGGCTATTTTATCGAACCAACTACTTTATTAAATTTAGCCAGTGGCCCCCACTAGGGTCCGACAAATCCCTAGACGTTTAACGTCGGCTCCGCGCGTATCTAAATTTCCTAATTTGGGTGCTCAGCGTGAGTTTAAAATTTTTCCAATTAGTAAGTCGCACCAGTCGTACCTATACAGCAACAATAATAAACGAACATATTTGTAATCGGCGAGACACGCTGAGGTTTGCTTCTTCAATGCGCGTGTCAAACCTGAACGTGGGTCGTCGATTTGGGGTGACGGATTTCAAACCCCTTCAATTCCTATCGCTACTACGGGTCAACAAAACACTTGTACAATGCGGGTTTTCAGTGAGCTTTTATTGATGAGTTGCACAAAACTTATGGGTACATTGACAGATACATACTGTACGGGCAGATACAATAGCGTTATGCCACATTTATAGCACGCTAATACGTAATAAGCAGAGCTTCGGTTGGGGAGGGTCGCGGAGTCATCGCCTTTTTCACGGAACACTCACAGCTGAGTCACAAACACGGCGTGTACTGTGAAGCCTTATCTTATGACAGCTGTGCTTACCTTACTCATGAAAAAACAGTAATGGGTCACTTTAAAATTAGTACCGGTAAATGTTACGGTTAGTTATCGACATCATAAAGGCGCCATCGAAATAACTAGTGACTCGGTACTACACTCGCTAACAGGATTGGGTACTCCGATACAACGATAGGTTCAGGTAAGCGAAAGGCGGAATGAGGCGGGAATACGGGGATGAGCGTGCAACGGGACGTTTGCGAGACTTCATCTTGCTCATGCAAATCACAAAACTATGGGTACATGATGATCGGTTACTTATTTTCGCAGTTAGTAGCGATGCGGTTAACCTATGACAACGTAATACAACAATGTTTAAAGATACCACGACGAACGTATGAAATATTCCTCGGTACGACTCCTGAATTCTATGGTGCGACCGTGCTGAGATACAAAGTTTTCTTCCCTACTCGCATACATACATACATGTTCAGTGTGACCTTATAAAATTTGTAATTGAGCTTCTGAATAGGCTGACTGACTTCGATACTTGTTTTCTAAGCAATTACTCGGCAAACTTGAGGCCCTAATTATACTCGATCTTTGATTTAGGTCATTACGAAAACAGATATTTCGAATACACCAACTCACGTGATAACAGCAGAGAAAAGGAACGATTAGGCAGACTTGCCTTTCGAACAGCTTACGCGGTCCCGGTAGCCTGAGCTTGGGACTTAGTTTTTAGCGCTTTCTAATGCAAAATTTGGTTCCATTTACTACGCGGGTGGTACACTAGAGTGTAATCAGAATGAGTAATATTCGTGACGGGGTCTCGCAAGCCTTCGGCATCGATCTAATGGTACGAAAATCTATGTCATTTTGACTTAAAAACGGTCCTAAACGAGTAATATTTGATACTGAAATTTAACTGTTAGTTCGAGCAGTTTCTGCCCGACGCAACGAGGCGATAAATGGAGGCCCCGGTTGATAAGACAACCGTAACAATTTTACTAGCTTAATCCTGCTCGGTTGATATCCTTAGACTGATTTGTCTCCTAATTTTCGATCGAGATTTGAGCTTAAATTCCGTAGGGGCTGGAGAAAACCTACAATTCGCCATATCTTCCTAAATTACCAGCCTTTTTCTACGAACTTTTACCTGGATGCTGGGTTTGACCTTCTACTTCGAATTTCTAGGACCGGGTCAACAGTCCTCACAAAAATGGTCCGTCTGGCCGAGGCACATTTAGCGACTTCGATAATCTTGAAATTTAAAACATTTCCACTGCTAATGCAACTTATCAACACTGGGGAATTTGATATTTTCCTTTCCCCAGCTAAAACGTGTGGAAAAGCAAGACCATAGCAGACTTACAAAAACAGTCTGACGTACGAAATTGAAACTGCAATCCGAGAGGCAATTGTGCGGGTCGGATTTAGATTGCCTGTAACTTTTGAACGGGCCACGGCTTTGCCGGGCTCAATGGCTTAAACGAAAGGCCTACTGGGCCTCTATATCTACAAGAAAAATCGATAAAATTCCTGGAGCAGGTGTCAAGATATTAATGCGTAAAGTTCCTAGTAAAAGTGGATCACTATCGGGCCATCGGGTTTGTAATTCCAACATGATAAGGTTAAATTTTATGATACCATCTAAAAGCAGACATACTTGTGAAGAAACTGCGAGAGTTTCACTAAGATTCCTGGAGAGGATCTTGAGTAATTTTAATTTCAATCTGGAACCTACATTTTGATGGGGTTGGGTCACTTCAAGGCCGTCGGGTTTATATTTCCAAGGCAAAATAGACGAGTTTTAGAATCGTATTTATGAGCAGACATCGTCACGAAGAAACTGCCGAGGTTTCAACAAAATTCCTGGGGAAAAACCAAAGATATTTCGATTTTAATCTTAATTTTACGTTTTGTTGGGGTTAGGCCGTTCCAAGGCCATCGGGTTTATAATTCTATGTGATCTTTGAGCGTTTTTTGGTGCTCCATCGATAGCTCGGATCCACCTAAAGATCCGAGTAAAATTTTAACCGAATTGCTGCGTAAATTCTCGAGATATATCAAATTTGCCTAGGTTAACTATCTCGTTCACGGGGCCCAGAACGGAACATCTACTCATAATCCGGTGCAACTCTCGACTTATGGGCGATACCTAAGACGCTATTATTATGTAGATAAAGTTTTACTACTTTCTTGACGGGGGTTTCATCCGGCACTACCTATTTCCATTCTTAGCTTCCGCTAACAAAACTCACAAAATCATCGGACGGCTTCGCGTCCAAAGAAAACAATAAAACCATGAAAGACGTGCGTAAAACCATTGGTAAAAAGTTCGACAAAGGTGCTAAGGCATGACGACGGATGATTCGGAGTTCAACTAACATTTTCCAATCAAAAAACAGGGTTTATTTAACCTCGGTCAGCTCAAACTAAAATTTTTTCAATCTCATCTCCACTCAGGGAATCATGTAAAATTTGTCTAGACGCGAGTGTTGCGTTTATTTGTGTCCTAACTCAATGACCGAGGGAGGTCCAATCTGACTTCGGCCAAATAATCAGTTTGTGTCAGCGGGGCAAGCTAGGACGGGCTGACCTACCATGTAGATCGAAGTGTGGACAGGGGAGGCCAAGACTTTGCACTAATACTCGTCAAGGCAACGTTCAATTCGATCATCTAACTCTCCTATCTCTAACCTAATATCGATAAAACTCATCTACATTATCCCACCTCCCTGTCCACACTTACAGTCCTTTGAGACCTATCGGTCGGCGTCCATCGCTTCTTCGTCCATTCGCAGGAGCAAAACAATAAGCCAAAACCACTAAGGAAAACGAGAAACCGACTGAAGACAATGTTACTGACGATAAAGCGCCAGAGCGGTCTGCAGAACGACCTAACTCTGCGCTGCCGAAGACAGACTGAACGCTGAATTGTTTACGCGTGGCTGCTTTTATACCAAAATTTGAAATTTTAAAATTTTGAAGTGTTGGACCGTTAAAGTGCTTATTCAGCACTTTTGGTCCGAAATCTGATTTAATATTATTTAATTAAATCAATATTCTTATCGGCCACATTCCGATCATATTTTCGGAAATTTTGGGCCGAATTTAATATCAAATTTTATGTAACTAATTTGATTTATTGCCTTATTTACTAGATTTAATATAAAAGTTTCTTAACTTAATGCAGCATCTCTAGCAATTTCTAATGCATTTCAGCTAACTGTAGTGGCTTACTTCAGAACTGCGGCTTTACTACTGCAAACATCGTATTGAGTCGGCACAGATAAGAAGCTTAAAATGTAGTGGTAGGTTCCGACGACTTCAATATAAACTTTATATTAAACTAGTGCAAAGTGCGCTCGCCAGATAAGAAACTTCACATAAAGTTAGCAATAAATAATGAGTACATCAATTGAGGGTTGATTCGAGACCCATATAATGAGGTGTTTGCAACTTATATCAAAACTGCTAGCTTAATATAGACTGACTTAGCCGAGTGCTGATAAAGTGTAACTGCAAAGGCTGGCCAGCGGTACCAAGTTCAAAGTTTCTACAAAATTTACGTTAGATTTCTATTACTTTATATAGAGCTCTATTTTATATAGATTTAATATTGACCTGTTTGTTTGCTTAATAAGAAATACAGCTAATATTAACTAGCTCAAATTCGGACGAAAAGAAAAAGTAGCGGCAAAGAAGAGAGGGCAAAGGGGTAAAAAAGAGTGGGGTCTTTGGGGAATGGCCGGAATGCCAAATAAACCTCGGATCCGGACTCAGCTAGTCCGTCCGAGCAAAAAGATATGTAACAGGACCGTATTCGGTCGACAGGGGGGGAAATGAGCTCTTAGGGGAGGGTTCATGTCAAATTTTTTCAAAAATCGGGGTGTTTAAACGGTTCCGCTGGGCTCGGGGTACACTTTCTTGGGAAGTTTTATATATTTTTGGGCTTGTCTCGACAAGGGGATCTAATGAGAGGTGACACGCCGTTCGTGGCGTCATTTTGAAATCTTCATAGGGGGTACCCAAAAATGGGCGCATCTAGACCCGTCCGGGCTTAAATTAAAGCCTCGGGTCTGGGGTTTATGATGATACTACTCACACGGTTTTCTGTCCATAATTCGTCGAATTACCTGCTAAAGCGTATTTGATTGATTTACGGACCTACATTTTCACTTATAAGTCCGTGGATCCGGATCGGATTTCCAAGAAACCGGTCTCATTCGAAAGACCGTGAAATTTACTGTAATAAATGTTAAGTGCCAAATTTCGGAATTCCGGACGGTTCCGGAGTTATGGGCCGGAGCAGCTATTTTCGACACCAAAATTGCTAAATTTTCTAACTTTTCTTTCTTATCTCGACCAGCGAAATTGAACGCTGGTAAGTGATATTTCGTTAAGTTTGACAAAATTCCTGCCTAACTGCTGATTCGGGGTTTTAGCGGGGGAGTCGTACCGTCCTAAAATTCCTACGAAATCGCGTATGGCAAGGGCTCGCCGTAATCGCATTCTACCCCTATAAAAGATTAGTTTTGCGTCCGTATAAATCCCTACTTTCTCCTAAAAACATCCCAAATACATCACTCAAACTTCCAACCTAAAAATTATAAAAATACAACAAGATATGACAAACAGAGCATATGAAATCATGGTCAAACGCAGGCGCTTTTATGGCCTGTTCGACCCAACGAAATGGTACAATTATAGCACGATATTGGCATGAAACGGTGTACAATAGCAACAATGGCGGCGCTTTGATGACCTCATATTACAATGAACGGTATGAATATATATATATATATGACAACTATACATAACTGATTAACAATTCACTTCCCAATCGATTTGCTAGATCGGCGCCTGAAAATGTGTACGTTCAGCAATAGCGGTTTCAATGGTACTCAATTACAAGATACGATCATGATAATATATATCGGATACGTGCCTTTATGGCCATCAAAAGAACCACAAGAATGATATCAACAGTAAGTAATTCAAGTATGTACCAATCATGCCTTCATGGCCAACGACAATACGATAGAAATCATGATAATACCAATATATATAACAATGCGTGCCTTCGGGGCACTACAATCAGTATGTATATGGATGGATATAAATACGGTTACAATTCCTTGACGATTATCCGTCCCAGAAATGGCAATAACGATACCCATTTCGATCAAGAGCGACGTCGGCGGTGCAGGCCGAAATACCAAAAGTGCGAGTCGGTTACATAGCGGGACTCTTTGAACCTAATTATTCCGTTTACCTATATATATTTCAATGTGGTGCTATTGAACCTGTTCTGATTACGTACTTATATACTTTGATTTTAATTCTGTTTCACTTTTCTACGTATATACCCGATGATTTCTGATTTATCGTACTTATGTGCTTACATAACTATATTGATTTTACAAGTTGTTCCAAGTACTGGTTCGCGTATATACTGTGGTTCATCGTTTGTGCCAATTAGGCGATCTGTATATGAGGTGACAACAGGGCCTCAGGGTCAATGGGTATATATAAATGAACTCAATATATATATTCGCTTGTGATTAATTGATTGTGCTTACATAGATATACGTGTTATAAGGCAAGGGTGGGTTCCGTACCCTTTTGGGCTGTTCCTGTCAAGTGTTCAGGTTGGGGAGAAACTGGTGACAGAATTCAGAAATGTTGGCCACTATACACGTGGTCATGATTATTGGGGAACTCGACTAAATGTTGACCATTACTCTATGGACAGGATTTTTTGGTAGTCGAAAAAATGTTGTCCATTACACTGTGGACATAATTATTGGTGGTCGAAAAAATGTTGACCATTGCACTGTGGTCAGATTTATTTTTGTTCGAAAAAATGTTAACCATTGGGTGTGGTCAGATTTATTTTAAATGTTTACCATTATTGTGTGGTCAGGATTTTCGTAAATGTTGACCATTATCGTGTGGTCAGGATTATGGATTTTCGATAAAAGTTTGCCATTAGGCTGTGGTCAGGATTATCCACCTCGTAACGATCCGTATGGATCTGTTACAGAACCAGGTAGCACCGAATAGTACCAAGAACCCAATTTGAAATGAGCTCCGTTTAAACCAGCGACGTGTAAAGGCAAAAATCTGGAAAATGATGTGTTTTATAGAAAAATATTGTCTATTTTTGTGTCAACTAGAGAGGGGTGTTTTTATCTAGAAAAGAAAAAAATGGCCAGGGGAAATGGAACTAGTGAGACCCCAAAATTTTGTTAGGATACCCGTTTTTTCCTCGGGGAACCAAAACTTTTTGACAAATTCAGGTGAAACCATGGATTTGCTTCCCGGTTTCCATTGGATTCTTTTCCCGGGATGCACCCCACCATTCTGCAATTGGACCAGCCCAGATCAAACAAGCGCAATAAACTGATATCTAGGAGACATTCGATTCTTTATTTCCCGCAAAAACAAGAGACATAAGTCACAACTGATCCGAGTCTAAGCCTTATGCATACGTTTATATAACCACTTTGTAACTTTTTTGAGCAAGTATAGTGTTACCGGGCGAATTATTTGAGCCAGAATTATTAGTCGAAATCATTACTAGCGGATGTCAAATCCACTCCATGATTTCTATGTTCCTTCCCAAATTGGTAACAACGCCCTTGCGTCCTGTTAATTGCAATGAACTTTTACCGTATTGGCACACTTAGCCGGTCACCCTAAGTACTAAGCATAATGCTAACTCCCGATGAAGTGGCCGTCGAATAAGCCTGAGCTGAGCTGAATAAAAGAGATCGATATGACAATTTGCCTGCACGGAGAAGCATAATGTATTTGTATATGATAAACACACCTTCGGCAGTATACAAGCCTGACCAGAGAATAATCTTTGGGATTACGTCAAGCCCATGCGACTCTACAAGATTTACCTAGAAGCAATATGGATCAGAAAATCTAGCGTGAATATTCAAGATTTAGGATAAATTATCACGAGTTAGCGAATAATTACTGTTGTGTCAGGTCATTCGAACGAATCGCACTGTTCAGGAGTCTCAGCACGTCACTAGGTTATAATACCACTACTAGTAGTAATGATATTATTGTTGTCAGTTGTATATTTTTAATATGTACCATGTATATAACCGTATATTTTGTCATTATAATTAACCGTTCCTAGTAGTCGAATTGCACCGGGAACTCGAAATATTTGCTATTTATTAACAGCCTGCAGCTTACCTGAACAAGCCGTTTCGAGTATTGGTGTTATTATAGTGCGATCAAGTAGCATTTGGCGCCTGTTAGCTGAATCGTTAGTACCGATTTTCTGCCCCAAACTTCTTTTATTAAGCTAAGCGCAGGCGTCGCAAGAGTATTCGTCAAAGCCAAGCGTGCTCGTTGAAATTCATCTAGCATACGGTTGTACACGTTCGATTAGGAAGGCTACGACATGCAGTTTGTCGTAATCCAATAATTATCTGTACGAACTATGCACTTATGTTGTACCATTTATACCTGGCATTTCTATTTTTGAATGTATGCTAATGTTGTCAAATGTGTGACCGTACTGAGCTAACCCATAACCTAACGTGTATTCGATTTGTTTGTCAATAAATTATGAGTGAAATTTCAGCCTGTCTTTGTGTTCATCGATGTTATATGTAGCGATAAGTACCAAAAAGGGTTTCAAATCGTCGCCCCAATCGACGACCTGCAATCAGACTTGACATCAAAGAGGTTGCAAGTCTTAGCGTGATTCGACGATAGTTCTACGTAGATGTACGATAGAACCGTGCGAGCTTTCTAAAGGTAAAACAATGCCGGCAAGGATTCCAAGAAACCAATTGACACCGATTCAAGAGAACATAAAAGATACGACGAAAAGCGTCTAGGATTGTCGGACCCTAGTATGCTACACTAGCCATAAATTAAATAAGCATAAATGCAATTTATCAACCCCAAAGTTGTATTCGACCGATACTCAAATGTGAGATCCGGATAGAAAATAACCGTTTATGATCTACTTGGTATGTGAGCAGGTGACGGATCCAACCTTCCTGGGGACCTCAAAGGTAGCACCACGTAGACGACGTAAGGCAAACCCTCCGTCGGGATCACAATGCATCCTTTGAAGCGCTCCTGCTGCTTACTATGCTCTGTAGTAGCTTCTAGGAACCGCCCGAGAGAAATGAGTCCGTTAGGTCGGTCCATGAGATTACGATAATATGGGGTCATATGGATATTGCCTTTGAAAGAGCGCAATGCAGCTCCGTAACAGCGCTATCACACAATAATCCACCACGAGGTGACTTATAAGGGTGCTGCACACTATTAGTTTATATGGAAATGCCATGACATTCTATGCAGCCACGATAGTGATACAACTAACATGGCATGATTATGCTATTTACCTTTAAATCACGAATATGCTGCTCGTATTTTCTAATACGTCGCTTTAGCTTTCTAGTCCTCATTTGCCACGCGTCAACGTCCTCGTAAACTCTCCGCCGACAGGATACCGTTTGATTGGCAAACAGGCGACATCCACGGTACCGTCGGAGCTTTTCTTAAACGAAACAAATCAACGTCAATGCTGCAACGCTCCAGTTTCAAGCAATCTACAAACACGATGTATTTTCTTGTTGTGTAATGATGGACATCAAACACGAAATATTCCCAGTAAGCTGAAAAATGGCTCTTGATTTCGTATTTTGCGTTCTTAGAACACAAAGAACAACAAATTTGTCTGTATTTTTGATTTATATTGGTTTAAATTGTAGGGTAACATATTAAATGCTCATCCCCGAATTTATAGTTTTCCAACATTTTCCAGTCTCTATGCATCTTGTTTCCTGAATAGATGGGATATGAAAAAAAAATTGACATTCCAATAAGTACATAGCAATTTTGATAAAGCTTGGTTTGCGTAAGCATATGTTTACCAATTTTGATAATACTATGAATAAGTATAGTAACAGTACGACTGACGCTGGAAACGAAAGCAGCATTATTTTGATTGCTCTTCCACGGCAGACTGCAGCTAAAATATTGGCAGCAAACACAATCCGTAAGTGGATTGACTAACTATGAAATTTTGGTTGTCCGGCATCCCCGTCGAAACTTGACGTATCGCGATCGAAATAATTACTGTTCAAACTTCGACGAGACCTCTACAATAGAAATAAAATAAAAATGTTAGAATTATTATAAGATTACATACGCATTATCACAAACATAATGCACACTAAATCCAAAACCGATTATTATTCCAAAGTCAGCAAACCCATATTAAGTTACACCGGTTTCTAGTTTTATTATGCCTACGTACAATACCCCATATACAATCATTATATTATTGTTTGTACCCACCTAGTGCGCGTCTAACGAACACGTGCGGCTTACTCTGTACAACAGCTCCGAGAGCTAGCAATATTGCGCTGCATTGAAGAGGACAATATGTGATGAACCTTGGGTGTCATGAAATTACATCGCGTCTACAACGAGAATATTTCAAAACATTAATGGCATCGAATCATCATTGGCAAAAAGATTAAAAATCGGTTAAGATGAAACAAACGTGTTAGGAGAGGGCAACAATATACATAGTCCGAAAACTTAAGCACAAACCTCGGCGTTAACGAGAAATATCCAAGAGACAGCCTAAAGCAGTCAAGCAACTCTTCGCAATGATTTCGTTATTGGTCAATCTTTATTCGGAACAATTAATATTCGTGTCAACAAGTGGAGATTGTGGTAGTCCCTAGCGGATACTGACAACACCACGATTTTATACAGCCAACCGTGGTATGTTTCGCATACTCTCGAGCTCCTTTTAATTTCGTAAATAGCAGAACGACGATTGAAATTCTCGAGCACGCACACGAGCTGCCCTATCAAATAACGCGAGTGGACGAAATCAATATGGAAGAACAGCCAACAAAGTACGCGGCTGTGTAGATACGACATATAAATCATTTATATTAACCGGTGTGTAACGTGGTTCCATACTGTCACCAAGATAGTTTAACGCCGTAATCCGCTGGGTACTTGATTCAGTGATCAATGTTAGTTTGATCAATGTTAGTTTGGAGGGCCACCCGGCACCCTGACTCGAAGCCTCTGAACGACTGCTTTTGCGGATGATATCGCAGTCCTCCCGGAAACAGAAGTCGAGTTGCAGTTACTCCTAGATAAACGCGGCTGAAGTAGCAGTAAAAGTAGGCTTGGAGATTAATGTCGAGTAAACAAAGACATTAAGCTGCTACCCGGAGAGACTGTCCACTATTCAACTTGCAAGTGAGGTATCCGAGAAAGTTGATAGCTTCTAATACCACGACAGTGTAGCTGGTAGTCGAGGACCATCAAACGTCAATATTCAACATCGAGTTTCAATGATCCAGTTGAAGTTTACACTATTTAAGAGAGGCGATACCAGAAATCAAACAAATCTAGAAGTCTACAATGTCTTCATACGTTCCATTCTGTTGTACGGATATGAAACTTGACAGCTGACATCCTGTGACCTACCCAGGCTCGAGGTTATTGAGGACTTGTGTTGGATAAATTTGCTGAAAGTTACCTACTTTTAAAAAGCGTCGAAAGCAGTGGCAAACGTTTAAACAACCCTCAGTTCTTGATAAAACAATAAAGATCAAATGGATTTGTCATGTTCTACGTAGACGAGCTGACGGTGTCATGCCAAAGTTCGTTTATTTGTTCTTCCTTCCTCCGACCAAGTGAAAACGACTCACTGGCGGTGCCTTCAGGACCTGGAATTGATCGATACAAATACTAACGGAATCGCACATAAAGCGCTCCTATCTGTGTCGTCAATGGAAAACTTGGCGCGAAGACTGTAGCGATGTTAAGACTGACCAAAACCTCATGGAAAGCCGTAACAAGAAACATTTTGAAGTGATTCGCGATTTGGACGCCAACGGGTTAATCAAGTATGCCAGAACAGCGACTGCGCAGAAAAGACGATGAAGAAGAAAACACACCTACAGCAGGGAATAACCGGAACTGAAATTTACCGGAACCGGAACCAGCAACCGGAACCGTCCATTTAAACCGGATCCGGAACCGGAACCTGGTCTTCGAAATTTATATATAGTAAAACAGATGATGGAAGAAATAAAGGTATAGTGGATTTAAAATGCATTAAAAATAACTTTTACATTAAACTTAATGTATTGCGATGGTATTGTTGCCTTTCTGAAACTTTAAAGAGACTGCGGAAGCTAATAATGTTTATTTATCGATCAAATATGTCGGTTTTTGGACATTCAGAGCAAAAAATCGCTTCCACTATACACCATTGCGTATACTACGTCAAATCGAATGTGCTTACAAAGCTTGGAGCGTAGAATACATACTTTCGCTCTGCCTCCAGTCGCCGCCCTTTACTACCCATACGTTTGTTACATGTTCTTCTGTAGGAAACTTAAAATTATTGGTTTATATGATTCTAAGAGAAAATAATAGATAGAAGATAATTTTCTGATGAGTGGTCAGAGACACTGTTTAGGCTAGCGTTGGACAAACAGTGCCCGTCAGTTAGATCATGATGATAACTTTCTAATCAGAATGCTATAAATGAGACACACTGTGATGCTGCTCGCACAGTTTCAATTAAAACAGTTCATTGCCAAGAACGCAGGTTCTAGCTGCGTTGCAGAAACGTTAGTTTACTTCAATTTAGACTGATTTACCAAGTTTACAAGCGCATTGGCGGGTTCTTGACGCAATTTATGTTAGCCAAGCATACCCTAAGTACTTCTGCGTAAGCCATACTCTGTTACCGAGTTGGACAGGTTTAATTCAAACGTATCCCACTGTCTTCTGGATGTGTAAAATAGCTGCTACAAGCATCGACCTGGCTTTGATTTAACAAACTCCTGCAGGTTATTATGAAAAATTCCTGCTCTAATTATGTGCCTTACTTAAGTTTCACACGTCAAATTGGTTAGTTAATCTTTTCTTTTGCTTGGTTGTATATATAGCTTGATCATTGTATAATATATATTACATATGTTTGAATTACAGGATGAAGAAAAAAACGTGGAAAATTTCAAACAAAATTTTTAAACCGGAATTCAGGTTCCGGTATGGTTTTTGCCCTTTGCCGGAACCGCAACCGGAACATGATTTTAGCCGGAACCGGAATTCCGGTTACTCCCTGACCTACAGAATACGTCTACACAAAAAAATACCTCACTCTTTCTGACCTGTCCACAGTGGGGGACCCCCACTTTCCAAATCCCCCATGTTCGTGAGATTTTCCGACCATGTCCGTCCCCCCAGTCGGCAGAAACCCCCATGTCCAACTAATTCCAAAATTTTTTTTTGTCTAAAAATTTATGTTTTTTGTTTGTAAATTGTTTTTATACATTAATTATCACTATTTATAATGCTAAAATATCGTTTTTTAGCTTGAAAATACATTCGCGGTAGTAAAAATACATGAAAATATGGAGATATTATTAGTATTTTTAAGCAAAATTTATTCCCTCACTTTTAATTTTCCCCCGTGAATGAACATGGCCCTCCGAAAACTTAAAAAACCACCCGCCCCCCTGTCAGAAATTTCTAAAACCGCGCCTGAACATGGGGGCCCGCGAAGTTCCCCCCCCCCACTTTTCGGAGGGCTCTGGACAGGCCAGTATTTCGGCATGTGCTTTCTAATTATTTCAACTGCTGTTACAAAATGAATCCTAAATATTGCAACGGATAGTGATTATTTTAGATTTTTCGAATAACTCGCATCATTATCATAATATTATAAGTTCAGCATCCGGGTGACATTTTACAATTTAATAATTACATGACTTTTGGAGAACCCATATTGGCTGCACCACAGCTAGATTGCGACAGAACTGCCTTATTGCAGACATTATTATGTTGTTGCGAAAACATTAAAATAATCCAATTCAGATCTTAAAAGTCCAATTAACTCACTAATTTAAACTTAATACATCAACCGTACTAGCAACTTGTCTCATCGCGAAGGTGGATAATTCTAAGTGATGAATATGTAATTTAGACACGAACACATCTATCCTGACAGCAACTTACAAAATGAGTCAAATATCAGCAATGTTGTTTGATGGGTTGACGAGATACAACCGCGTATTGCGTATTTCAGGACCCACAATGCGCAACAAAGTGAGATAATACTGGATACGGAGATATTACCGTTTTGCCATATTTTGGGTCGCATGGATCCGTTAAAACCTATTTTGACCCGACCATGTAGCTTAAATACTGGCAATAGCAGCACACTATAACAACAGGTAGCTGGACAGAGAATGAAAATTTCATAATGATACTATAATGCTTTATAAAATGAAACTAATAACATCTATATAGCGGTTAAAAAGATATTGCCATTTGTTACACATTGCCAAATGTTTTTACAAAGAAACGGCCACATAAATTTATTGTTCAACAAAAACGAAAAATATTTTGGAACCATTCATGAAACCAAGGACAGAGCAAATAATACCTTATGCTCGAAAACGTTATCCTTTCTTTCGCTACGGTAATCAGTACGTGAACAGTGTTCGTCAAAATCAGTATAGTCAACGTCAAACTCTCCCTGTGTCCATTCGCCACTTTGCACTATATCTTTCTAAAATAAAAAAAATTGTATATAATATAAATAATGTATGTCAAGTCATACCAATATTATAGTAATACGAGAACACCTTAATAGTAATAACAACTAATTATTATAAAATTAAATTTAATATCCGTTTTAAAATGCCCTAAAACAAATTCATCAAAGCATTGGTGACATAACGTGACGTGAGAACATCTTCATTAAGGTTAAACACAACTTTTCATGCAATTTTTTTCTGGAATTAGACAAAATTTTAACTTCAAAAAAAAGATTTTTGTAAAAAATTCTATCAATTTACCAAGGCGAAGCCAAAATTTTGCTAGAGGTGCCCAAACGCCCGTCTTTGCCAGGGGGGGACAGAAAAATGCCAGGCTTTCCACTTTAGAAAAGTCTGTTAATCATGCTACACATTACTGGTAAAGCACTTGATGTATTACCGGAAATGAAAACTATGAAAACTACAAGAAATCAATAATTAATTTTTTCTTAAGTAACCAGTGGAATGAACCGGTTTTTGCAGCTCTGCGCAGAATACCAATTTCGATGAACACCGACATTGCAAATGAGGTTCCTGAGGCCCATCAAAATTCCAGGAAGATAACAGTAAACTAATAATAAACCAATGGCGATCTTTAAGCACATTTAATCCACAGGACCTTATTTATTACTTCTTCCAGTGAAAAGCGCCTAAGCCTAAAGTTACACGAACGAGCGGAAACGGAGCGAGCGCACATAGTCTACGCGTATGCGATTTTTGCAAAGGTTCAATTAACCTTCCTAAGCGCCTTGAAAGTCTCAGAAAAACACTACTGGCGTCTCGCTAGCGAGGGTGAAACGGAGTGAGCATGTGCGCAAAAGCATATTATATATATCTGTAACTGTCCGATGTTAGTATGCACTGCATCGGTACATATCAGAATAAAGTTGCTCAAGCGATGATCAAATGCAACAAAGCTAGAACGAAATACAGCCAGCGTGTACCAATGTGAACTGTGACGCCATGTAGACCAAATCATGCGCCTAAACAGCAGCAAGGCTCTACAAAGAAAATCAGATGGGTGGGCCTATAAAAACTTTAACAACGTTAAACTGTCGCGTAGACAGCAGTACCGTCTATTTAGCGTATCAAAAACCTGTATACACGACTCTAAAAGCCATGAAAGCAACAGACCAACCAAAAGGCGACACTATATATTAAAAATCAGATTGTCGAGCCTAATACCCTTGAAACCCCTGAAGCTGATATGATGAGCATTATATAACACAACCACCGTAGTCAGAGTACCGAAAAACTTATACAGCAACTCTAGACGCACTGAAAAGAAGATAATACAAAATCAAACAACGTACAATTATTGTCAAAACGTGTTGGTAGACCCTAAAACCCTAGAAACCCCAGAAAAAGCAAGATATAACCGTGAACTCGAGATAATAAAGCCATCGTATTTAATATGATTAATAACTTAAGAGACGCTCGCTGTGAAATAAAACACACAATAATACATACTTCGAAATTTGAAAAAATCGATATTTATGGGAAACGGTTGATAAACCATGTTACGGCTCACAGCGGTCAAGGGACTAGTCCCACTGAAAAGTGGTGAGGAGCAAACCAGTTTTTGACACTTTTGACCCAGTAGATGGCTCGGAGCTCTTAGCGTTGTGTTTAACAGCGCTCTGCCTATCAAACAAAGCCTTTATCGAAATCCAGCTACCCGGGGTAATTTATGAGTTACACTGACAGAAAAAAAGAAATTTCCACGATTTTTCATTTTAGGGTCCTGATGGCACTATTTCAATAATGCACTGGCAATATATTAATAATAACGCTAAGACCATATTCATCTCAAACCAAAACTGTAGGTCCATTATTTCGTCCTTTAATGGGTAACATGTCGAAAAGCCTTACATTTATAAACGCGACTACTTTTGTGAAAAATTGTAATTTAAAACGTCATTTAACATGTTATAGGTCCATTATGTTGAGCATGGTCCATTGAGAAAAACTACACAAAATGTGTTTTCTTTCAAAATTTAGCATGTCTAGCCATCTGTAACATCCAGCAGGGTTACCGGCATACTCGGTATGAGCTAAATCAGTGAAACGAACACGTTTAACAGATTAAATAATCCTATAATTCCACCGTTGACACCCAACAAGTGAACTCATTATCTTGAAAATTTCAAATTTTAGGTATGTTTAAACTTTGGCTCTTAGTTCGAAAACGGTTGTTCTTATACCAACTGCATAACAGCGCAAGACGACAGGTTGCTGTATACGCATACACCAACCTGTTTGAACAGGTAGGCCATCACTCCACAAAAACCAAAGAAAATCAGTCAAAAATTTAAAAAAATTCCATATTCTGAGAATATCAAACTTAAAGTTATTGCTCGAAATAAACTCAAAATAGTATTATGTTGTAGCAAATCTGTAAAAAACATTATAACACAGAATTATTCTTAATGGTGGGTTAAGTTTTACATGTGAAATTTTGACCAGTTTTACATATAAAACCGCACGTCCACACATAAAATTTTGACGCAGACACAAACTGATTCCAGTTTAAGCCAACCGTATGAAAACTACAACAAGGTAATCCTTGATGCACTTTTAATCTATCGGCGTTGTTGCAATAGCAATAATATGCATAGAAACTCTATCCATACAGATGAGCACTTAATACTTTATGAATATACGGGCTTATCCACGGACCTGAGGCGCATCAGTCGCGAGGTACCCCGATTGAACAGGGGAAGCCAGTTTGGAGAAGCCATATATATTGGAAACTCAAAACCACAGGATGTTTAATATTAGCCTTTCTCTCATTCACAGCAGTTATAATTTCATTAAATGCATTAGCTTGAAGTTCGTGTTACGATAAAACTAAGCTAATGTAAGAACACGATTTATGGGATTCTAATAAAAATATTCAAAAGTGATCCGGATATATGCAGAGCAGCACATTCAATTAGCGTAAAAAGAGATTGTAAGAACATCATTAGTCGTGACACAACTTTTTACCTTGTAAGCAAGGGGGCAGCTTAGAGACGCCTCCGTGTGGTTCTTTAAACAAATCACTTTACGACCGACCGATCATGATCGATTTACACAGCGCACGGACAATCATGACCACTAACCTGTAGCAGCTGATTGAAAAACTCGTCCTCCCATTGTTGCATTTGTTCCTCGCTGACAATTACCTCAATCGCAGATGTGGTTACAACAGCAGGTTCAAGACTTGCCGCTTCGGATGTAGCATTACGTGTAAGCTCTTGTTCGAGCGCTGATTCATTTGTATTTGAACTAATCACACTACTCGCCATAGAAGCTAGTAGTTTCTCCCAATCAGCTATGGTTATTTCTTCAGTTACTTCGAAACTTTCCGCATTGGTAGTGTTCCCAACAACGTCAGTTTCATCATGCATCTTAGCAGGATCAACAGCAATACTGCGTAATACCCGGATGTGTGGCTTTTGAGTATCAGCTAAAAATAAACACACTGTCCCGAGTATTATGAATAATTGAAAATCAAAATCACAGATATAAAAAAGGTTAAAAATAATATACATTTTAAAATCTTAGCTTGAAATATAAGTCACTTTCAGTTACAAAACGCTGCACTTTTGAACGAAAACGCAGAATGTTTCCAATTTCTATTGGCGGATGAGAGGTACATTGTGAAATTAATACAAATCACTTACATATTCTTATTACGGTGAACTGTAAATTTTTGCCGATTATTTTCTGTAGGACAACATATTTCATGTATGCGAACGAAATTTTAATAGTTACGTTTCATGGAAAATTTCTGAAACATCGCCTAAAACAGAATTGTACGAAATACTATAAAATTAATATTACCAACGCAAGTTGGCAAAAAAACTGCACACATCTAGATGTAATTGACCGTTCATAAATTGTAATTTTATTTGTTAGAACTAACACAAAATATTAAAATTTTGTTGCCCTGTGCGACACCTAATGATTGTAGAACACTACTGAACAGCTATACCAAATTTCTAAACCGCGTATAAAATAAAATTTCTTAGAAATCAAGCAAATCATTAAAACAAAACCGCAGTAACAAGCGAGAAACAGTACCGCTAACCAAGTGCTCATGCGTCAAAAATGCGGCATCAGATGACCATGAAAGATTGTGATTGCTCCGTTTTCCAAACGTCGACGAATCGTGGTCAAAACCGCTGCTTGCAGTTGTATCAACAAGACAAACACAGTTTTTCTTAATTGACACACGACCACGACATTTAAAAATTCGCCAACGGCCAACAGGATCACGCCTACATTCCCATTGCTAAAATAATGTATTACACTAGTAACTCGTAAACGAAGTTGAAACGGAGCGAGCGTGGTTTCATATTTAAGCTATTTTGTTTAATCACCCTTAACAGGGCATGTTTTATAAAAATATCATCCTAAAATCTCTTGAACCCTGAAACCACTGAAAACCTAAAAACATCCTTAAACGACCTTAAACCCATTGATAACAACGACAACGCATCGAGTATTTATGCTGGTCTCTAGATGACCAAAGCATCGTACTCATCCTACCGGAAAACCTATTTAGCTACGCAATACGTAACCAAACAACTGAAGACAGAAAACATGGAAATAGGGTTCATCGACCCTAAACATTGAAAACCCATGACAAGGTACGAAATATGCATGCTGGGCTCTTGATAACCAAAACATTGTATTCAGCATACCGAAAAAACTATATAGACTTTTTTGATGCCATGTACCAAACTACTGAAGACCGATTATTTTCAGGTACTCGGGTTCTTTATCCGTGCTCTATGACTGCGGGGCTAACCCGTCACTAAGAAGAAGAAGAAGTTCATTGACCCTAACCTCAATCAAAACGTCTCAAAAAGCATGATATACTCGTACGAGACTCTAGATAACATAATCATTGAGACAATGCTTGATCACCTGTACGCAATACGTCATCAAACAACTGAAGAAAGAATATATTCTGGAAATCTAGGTCAATGACCCTAAACCCATTGAAAAGTCATCAAATATGCACCGTGGATACTAAATAACCAAATCAATGTATTCAGCCTTAAGAAATACATACACGATTGATACCCTGGACGCAATGGATAATCAGACAAATGAAAACGCACTAAATGTTGGAAATCGGGTTCGTCGATCAAAAACCCTCTAAACCCAAGAAAAGGTATTATACAGTATAAGTTTGACTGTAGATAGCAAAACCATAGTATCCAGCGTGCTTGATAACCTAATATGCACTCAATGTAAGGTAAAAACGAGCTATCGCAAGGCGAAATTTCAAAAATCACTATTTCTGGCAAAGGGTAGATGAAACATATTCGAGCCCAGATCGTCTCAGAGAATAGTACCATAAAAAGTATACTCCGCAAAGTTGCGGATATTGACGAACTGCTTCTGTGCTCCATTTTTTGATGCCAAGCCTATGCCGCGAGATATGGTGGGCTGCGAAAGACTGGTACCCGTATGGCCAGATTTGGCAAAAACCCTTAAGGATCTGTTTTTTTACCATTTTGACTCCGAAGATGGAGTCGGAGCTGTTCGCGTTCAACTAAAGGGGACATCCCCGTCACTTTTGCTGCCGAACAAAGCAATTGACGAAATCCGACCTTTCAAAGATGAGTTATGAATGACAGCGACAAACAGCGCCCTCAGTGAAAACTCCGCTCACCTCATTCCAATTAAATGCATTTTAATACTCCTCCCTTTTTCCAAATTCACAATATTCGTCAAATTTTAAACAACGTTCGCCCGCCATCACTCACCTGAAACCCCATGTTCAACTAAATCCATGACTTATCAATGTCCGTGAATTTATGATTTATGCATGGTAAATATTCTTCAAAATTAACAAGAACTATTTAAAATGCTAAAACACTGTTTTATAGCCTGAAAATATTTGTACGACAGTCAGATGTACCAACGATATAGAAAAATGAGGCATATTGGAACAATATATTGTTTCGCTCTCTTACAATTTGCGACGAGACTACACATGGACCCCCAAGTAGCCGATATTTTTCGGAAGGATGCGGATAGGCTAGAATAATAGAGACTCCCTCGTGGGTCGCTGAATATTTCGAAAATATCAGGATACAGAAATTCAATATGAATTTAATATATTTGACCGTACATTTTGACTTTAACACGTAATACCATATGATAATTTCTTCGCAATGAAGTCGAGAAAAAAACGAAGATCTATAGTTTTGAAACCGGAAGTATTTTGAATTTCCAACTCATCGGTAACCCGAGATGGCCAAATGAATTATTACTATCGTCTCATTGCCTAAGGTATATATCATATGCGCTAAAACTTACCGCCTAAAGAAATATGAATGCAACGATAAAACATCTTCACAACAGATCATAGGAAAACATATCGTTAAACAATCTTACCGCCTAAAGAAATATGAATGCAACGATAAAACATCTTCACAACAGATCATAGGAAAACATATCGTTAAACAATATCTTTTCAGCATCCTCGAATCAAGAAGTTAAGGCTTATCTACATAGCAGTAAAGTTTTGTTGGTCACCGGAATCAATGTCGGATAGCCGGGTTATCTGGATATCCCGACATCACCTACGGATATGAAATCGTACCCAGATATCCTTGCTCATCACTATTCGACGGGTACTGTAAAATGTTCATAGAGGCTAAAATTAATACAGAATGAAAATTTTCGAACTACACCATGTTGAAATGGGTGAAGGCGTTAAATTTTTATAAGTTATACACAATATTGTATTAACTAAAGGATACCAACATAATGAAAATCTTTGCTTTTGCAAGTACAAACAAATTTTCACTGAAAATTCACCTGAAAAATTTTGCAGGGTGCTTGATACTGAGGCTTGTGACATTCTCTGTTGATTCGTAATTCTTTGCTATATTGATCCTTTTGAAGTTGCCATCGCGTTCTCACCTTGATCAGTTTTCGACTTTGCCTAAAATGTTTATTTTTCAGCTATCCGGTCGCCAAAAACCGAACCAAATTAAGCACTGCTATAAAACATATACATAATTATTACACAACTCGTCACACACAACACACCGTGCTACAGGAAATAAAAAAACATCCATTCACGAACAAATTTCACATAACGTTAAAAAACGCGGTAAAAAATTTTTTTAACAAAAAAATTGGGACACCTCTCAAACAAAACTTGAAATATCTCGAACAAACACTGACTGAGCTGCCCATTTTGTCGAGCGTCATAAATAGCTTTATGTAAATTCAAGTTTTACCAAAATTGGGGTTTATCAACCGAATGTGACGATTAAACTATGTACAGTACCCGCCAAAAATGACTGTCGCTCGCTCGCGACTCGCTCGAGACTCGCTCGCGACTCGCTCGAAATAAATTTGTTCTAAAAATAGAATTTTCTATTAATTTAAATAGTTGCGAAATCTCGAGCGAGCCACTCGCTCGCGACTCGCTCGAGACTCGCTCGCGACTCGCTCGAACTCGCTCGCTCGAAATGCGACGGTCATTTTTGGCGAGTACTGTACTTTTTACCTTCCATGTTTATATCTACCTACCTGTCTTAATATATTAAACATTTACATCATATTAATAAATAAAACGTAAAAACCACATTGTTAATAACTCAACTATAAAACTAACAATTTTATTACCTTTAATATTTATATATAAAACAATTATGACCATTTACTAAATTCATTTGTCTCTACACATGATTCTAAATCCATTTCAAGCTGTTTATATTTTAACATTGGTGAGAAGAACAAATCTAAAAGACTTGCACAATATAATACATAGGCTTCGAAGGCTCGTCGATTTGGGGGTGGGGCTGATAGTCTCGGTGCGGGAGGGGAAATAAATTTGTGAAATTTTAAGGTATTCAATTTTGCCTATTTTTGCCAATATGCGATTTTTTTGCCAATTTTATCCAAATGTTTGGCAATTTTCACCGATTTTTTCTACAATTTCCGCGCCAATCCGGCGTGGGGGCTTGCGTAGTCTTCACAGGGATATAGTTTGCTTGATGGGGATAATCCATCTTGACTTACTATTGAAACAATTATACAAACATGCAATTAAACACGTCATTTCACATATTGTGTTTCCTGTGTGACCAAACACATCAGCGCATCATAAACAAAACTGCTCCTGCGGTAAACGCAGAATAAGCTAATCATACTTACTTGACTACTTTTCGAAGCAAAAAATTGGTATTTATTTACACAGTGCTGTACATTTATCTACAAGTTCTACATTCAATGTACATAAATTTACCTACGCTTTTACTTTGGTTCCAGCAATGACTACAATATTTTGTTAAAAATGTCTGCTCCTTTTCTCTTTGTGAATGTACACGCTCCAATTTACATCTTCGACGCTCCAGCAATATATTATTGTTGAAAATGCCTGTATATAAAAGTCCATGTAGTCGAATGAAAATGACTACACAAAATAATAGGAAATCCACATACTTGAATACATAGTAACTCAATGCTGTTTTAATGTTGTGCCTGGATGCAATTTGGTTAAAATAATTATTTGTATGATAGTGGTTTTCACTATCACTAACACTAAAAATATATTATCATGGTAATATAATTATAACATAAACATTACAGTGTTACTAACCCAACTAAAACAGCACGAGCATCAACAAAATAAAAATTTTGCTAAAAGTGCTTTGTTACCGTTGTTGAAATAGAGGCTCTTGAATATGATGAAGGATCAAAAATGAATATGGCGAAGCTTTTATTTCAGCGGGTAAATTATAATCTTTATATTATACATAATATACATTATACGGTAACGCGTACTACTTTCGGTTCTTGATCAGAATATTTGTGCGAATATTACATACACTCATGTTTATATAAGCTGGTTTATGCAAAATGTACTAATTTTCCTAAAATAAAAAAACAGTTATTTCGTATATTACTTTAGTCTCCATATCTTGTATATTTGTACACACATACGCAATACTACTTTGCATAAATTAATATTTTTGGTGATTAATCTAAATAAACCCACCCTTACATGATTATTAACATACATTTGCGTTCAGTACATTGGTGTTGAAATCAACTAAATAATATTAAAACGTAATTACGATTAAAAAGTAATGACGAGCTTAGAATGTCAACAATAAAGGATGGTAGCTTCAAAAATAAGACTAGTAATTGATTTTTTGACACTTCAGATTCTATCTCAATTGTTCGGGAATTATAGTATACGAAGGTTTGAGTAACGCGACTTATAATTAGCTTGTGTAAATTATATTTCGTCGTTGATTTGAGCAAAGGTCGAATATCTTTTTTGACAGTTTCGAGATATGGCCAATTCAAAATATGGGTGTACAAAAACCAAAAATATGTGTGCTTTGCAGCAACTATTTACTATATAAAGTAGCGCTTACATAAATTCTGTAGCTATTGCAGTAAAAGCTGTCTCACTATTACTAAGAAATAACAACGACCCATGTGAACACTGACCACAAATGTGACATGACCCGATATTCGTCCTTTTCTCAAATTAATCTGTCTGAGACATACTGTTTTGAGCTTTTGCTTTTCCATAAATAGTATACTCACTCACTAGTCATAAAGGCCGCTCTTCTTCGTTGTATGGCATTTAATTATAGTGGCATTATTGCTTATTATCCTATGCATATTAAATCCACTACATGTTCTAATAAACTTGCAGTATCAAAACACTCTATGCCGTCGTAACTTTAGCGCCGAACACAGGATCATTTTAGAAAGCTTTTCAATTCAGCTCAAACTTCAGCTTTTTAGCTACTAATAATAACACTAAACTGAATAGGACTTTCATGTAACTACGGTAATAACTTACTGTATAAAGGGAAGATATAATTTGATGTTAGCATTTTAAGTTAATTTCAACCACAATTAAATGCTCAACAACTGCATTCTTATCTAAATCTATTTTCTTATAAACTATAATTGCAATAAGCTTTTGTAGCTAATTCTCGTTGTACCTGCTAGATCAAATTTTTTTACAAACTAGTAGCTTGTCTTATCGCCAAGGTGGTACACTCTGAGTGTTGAATATGTAATTTAGAGAGATGTAAACATCTAGCGTTGCTTTATTAGTTGAGACATAACCGGTTATTTCGTATTTAGGGACTTACATGTACCTCTATATAGATGATGAATTGCTCTACAAAATGGGATCAATAATCCATACAGCTCCAGTAGTGGCTGAGATATTGACGTTTTCGTGTATTTTGAGCCTCATGGGCTAATTCAACAGCCCATGTTGACCCAACCCTGCAGCGTAAATAATAACAGCAGTATATCATCTGCAGCTACATAGAGGGTAAATTGTTTTACAAATAAACCGAATATGATTCATATAGCTAAAGTGGTTGGAGAGGTATTTCTCTTTTAGTATATTTTGGATTTCTTGGGCAATTTTACAGACCTCTTTGGACCTTGATCCTGAAACAAACGGTAACATTGTCCAATAGCTTTAGCTTTATAACGCTAAATTGCTCTATAAAATGATTTGTTGTCCCGATTTGTCCGAAATATCTGCAGCAGTTGCTGAGAGATAATCCAAAAACATATTTTGTCGTACCTATTTTGACCCAACCAGAGCCTCTCGATTCTTATTTACCACTCGAAGCAGTTCGAATCCGCTTTCGCGTCGAACTAAACACTAAAGGAAACAAATACAAAGCTTTCGAATAATCTATCGCCCGAGTAAATTGAAGCAGGCAAACCTGAATTATGCGTGTCAACCAAAAAACATAAATTGACACCTTTGAAAATTTACCACTCTGGCCAGTGAGAATTTTTCGCTTCGCTCGTGTCACTCACTACTCAGAATTCAATAAAAAATTTGGACTAGCCTTATCATTGATGGTAATTACGTATCTGTCCTTCAATTCTGCTTACAAACTGATGGTGTTTCAGTTCACAAAAAATTCTGGCGTTCTTGTACCTAAATGATTTTTTGACACAAATGGCAATATTGAATTTTTTAACTAAATTAGTTGACCATGGATCCACAATATTTCACGGTATAATAGCCTTTGATGTAACTGTCCAAATGATATCGTCTTGAAAACTGCTTTGATTTTATCAATTTTAACGCAAGCAGCGAAACGAAATTTCGGACCGCGTAAAGAATTGCACAACGATTCTTCTGAACACAAAAATTGAATTTGACAAAAAATTTGGGGCAGAAAAATTTCATAGATCTGTGCTCGTCCAGCGGTCCGAACCGATGAATTTTAAAGTCGGTTCGGACCGTGGTCCGAACATCACTAGTTTGATTATAGTTTTCGCAAATGTTAGTTATCTATAATATTCAGACTACCACAAATGACGTGTTTAGAAGTTTGTCTATAAAAGGAATACGCTCATCATAACAGCAGGCGGTAAAGTTTTTGAGACTAAGATTTCCAGATTGTATACTTACAATTAAAAATTTTAGAGCAATTTAAAAATTTACATAATTTAGGGCAATTTCTGATATCGAGGGCAAACATAATATAATGTAAACCCAGTGTATTTATTAAGTTATTTAATCTAACGTCATGAAATACTTTATGTCTGATATGTATAATAACTGTATTATCGCTTTTTGGCTTTTCGTTTATTGCATTTTTCACTTATGTTTACCACAGTTGTACTGAAGCCTAGGACAATTTCCTTAGTATGTACAGCTAATCTACAGTTACGGTTCGCAAGTGCAATGACTAATACATTAGTGCTACCTTTATTGCAGTTCAGTAGTTTTTTTGCAATATTTTTGAGGAAAAACCAATTATTCGCATTGCAGATACTGTAAATATTCATAGTTATGTTTGCATGTTTTGCATTGTTGTTTTGTCTCCGACTACGTCCTTGTCTGGGACCACTGTTTCTTTTTTTGGCGTAATACCGTACAAAATCGTACCAATCCTCCATATTGAAAAATGTCGAGTTGTCTTCCTTGATTTCTGAAAAGCTGTCGTTAATTCCATAGAGAACATTAGTTCTAAAATGTGCTATTATGTAATTTTCTCTAGGCCTACCTTCATTTGCAATTTTCGATATCATCAATTTCCTCGGTAATTTGGATTTACATATTCTGTACACTATGAGAAATGTTGATCTAAGTTCTTGCTATGTTTGTTATGACGTCTGAGTGTTGAATTCATATATTCCCTACATTTTTCCGTTAATAATCTAGCGGAATCTCCAATACATTACCCGTTACAGTTACTGCATGTGAGGCGAGTAACGATATTTTAAGTCTTACAATCGAATACTGAATGTTTCCCATTATGGTTATTTGTATTATAGCCATATTGAAAATCAGTTTAACAAATATGCATAAGTAAATGCTGGGCCCGGTTATAAATGGTTGCATGTAGTAGTTTTTTGCACATTTAGCTAAATTGAAGAGAAGAGTTTGATCGATGGCCGAGGTCGAATGTCTATTAGCAGTTCTAGTCCTAAAATGAATAGAGCATGAACATCCTGATATTCTTAGTACCCCTGGCCATTTAAAGCCTGCAAGGAATTTGGGCACATACTAGTAAACGTAATAACTACAAAAAGTGAGCGGAGCAACAGGCAAAGTGTTTTATAGCTTATTTATGTATACATGTATTTCAACTAAATATGCAATCAATTTATAATAAGCATCAGGTTTTAGACAATTAATGTCAAATCCACTATACAAAAACATACATGATATCTAATTAGCATACACGGCAAAATTTTTCAGCTTTAAAAGTCACATATTCGTGATTTATGATACACATAACTAAAACTAAAAAATACGCAAATTTTGGAATTTGCATTCTATTAACTAATGAGCTATGTAATTAATTTACTAATTGGAATATACGGACGGGTTTTAGAGATTCATAAATTTCATATTGGTGATCAGCGACATAGAACACCACAGCACGTATTTTTTTCTTCCTGAGCATTTAGAAAATTTTCAAAAAATTAGCTAGTTTATAATTAATTAGTAATTATCTAATTAACCAACTAATTAGCATGTTATAACATAGTCGAGTAGTAATAACATCAGATTTGTAATCAGCACGGCGAAATATAGTATACGCACCAAAATAATAGATTTACACTAATTATCCCATTTTTGTTTGAACATGCTAAAAATAAGCTAACACGCTTAACTGATTAGTTAATTACTAATTAACTAAAACAAAATTTGACAAAAACTATATCTCTTGCACCAGAAGGATATTAGGCCTTTCAAACAAAAATATCAAAATCGGCCCACTAGTTATCCACGAGTTCGACCGACGGACGGACAGACGGTGCCATTTTACCCCCTCTAAGGCAAACACAAACGCTTCGCTAATCAATTATTAGAAAAAAACTATAAATTTGTGGCATAATTTTTTTTTTACTTTTATAACAATAGAACCACAACTTTTGTAGCCATCTGTTATAAGCAATGGTCCTAGACTAAAGTAAAAATCCTTCGAACGCAAGGCAGCGGTGTAGACAAGTAAGATAACTAGTATTAGTATAAACCTGACAAGTATACACGACATTATAGCTTGGCTACTTAACTAGTTTTTAATAAATCAGAAAATTATGGTACTAATTTTACTTTCAATCATCCGTTCTGTTAACCAAATTGAATAAAGGTCAATATTATGTAGATGTTTAACCATTCATATTCACACACACCAGTATATAAAAATACCTTCCCTGTCTGAATTTACATCTATCCAGCCTTGCATATAATAAAATTTTTTTATGAAAATATTAACTAAAATACAAAATTCAAAATTTTATCACCTAGCATATTATAATTGAAATATTTATATAATATTTATTCAACTATTCCCACTGACATGTTTTAATTTAATTTTTACGCATGATACCAAATTTTATCTATTTTCAAGTTCTATTTATACTGTAATTGGTAGGGAGGATAAAAGGAACATATTTTTTTGTTGAAGGTATGTGCAACAACTAAATATTAGATCAATTATATGTTCAATCAAACACACATAAGATACAGTACCCGCCAAAAATGATTGTCGCTCGCTCGCGACTCGCTCGAGACTCGCTCGCGACTCGCTCGAAATAAATTTGTTCTAAAAATAGAATTTTCTATTAATTTAAATAGTTGCGAAATCTCGAGCGAGCCACTCGCTCGCGACTCGCTCGAACTCGCTCGCTCGAAATGCGACGGTCATTTTTGGCGAGTACTGTATAGGCATTGCGTTTAAAATGAAATCAAACAGAATACGTCTCAGACAGAAGTTGGTAAACACAGAATCACAAAAATCATACTTCACGAATAGATTTCGAAACATAATTTGATATTGATATTTACATACATGATGCTGTGAAGCTACTTACATGTATATTATTATATGTACATATTGACAAACTCTTTTACATTAGTTTCAATTCATGATTAAACTTTTCACTGTTAATTCTGTTAGTAGTGACCATTCGATTATTATATCTTTTTCAAAGCCGCAGGTATTTCAACCTCATCCAGTTCATGCCTCAGCTCATATGCTCCAAACTTTTAGGCTCCCCCAGCTCATGCCTTCAAGTCCTCTCTTGTGCGACTAAAAATCATCAAGTTTTTCTCTCGTTGGTTAAAAATATGCTAATTCTTCCCCGTTTTGGCTAAAAAATCATCAAATTTTTCAAACGCGGTGGTTAAGTTACACATGTCTGACGTTTTCTAAAAATTACTGTACTTCTTGGTGTCCATCGCCCCATCAAGAATAGTGCTTCATTTATGGTTTAGAATTTATCTAACCTCGCCGGAAATAGAAAACTTTTATTACGAAATACGGGATGCATATATTCAGAAGACATGAAACCCGAACTTCCATTTCGGCAAAAATTAGCTGGAATCTAACTGTAATTATGGCAGAACCGGTATTCGATTACTCTAGTATCAATATGAATGGATGGAACCATACGTTATATTTAATAACGAAATGCGAAAGAGCAGAAATAGTAACTTGTAGAAGTAAGAAAATACGTGTTACCACAATATATTGATTGCTCCAGTACTGGAGCCTCTTAATCAAAATCTTTTTAGTCTTTTAAAAATTGAAAAAACACAACAAACAATGTCATAGAATACTATATTTCAATCCCTAATAATTATTTCACGAAAATAAGAGATAATAATACCAAGAGCCAATGGTGTTTTGCAGAAGAGTATGACACTCTTCAGCTTATACATGCTAAGCCTCTAGGGTGTTGCGGTGCGTTTCACGCTGTCCATCCAGTCCTGCATTTCATAAGGGAACAGATGTCCCTCCTCGATGTCGAGGGGGCGGGACAATTTGTCTCCCATCGATTTGGCAAGATTCCCCCTGGAAATAATGGGGACAAATTGTTTCCCACTCAAAATGGAGGGATACCTTTATGTTTACCGTGAAATGCAGGAAGGAGAGATTGAGCCCTATGAAAAATAGTGGGACAGCGAGAAACGCACAAAACATCTCTAAAGTCTTAACATGTTAAAATTTCAAAGTATAACTCTTCAGCTTATATGTGCTAAGGCTTTAGTGATGTCGCAGCGCGTTTCGCGCTGTCTACACTGTCCTGCACTTCATGAGGGAACAAATGTCTCTCGTCGATTTCGAGAAGGCGAAGACTGTTATATTCTTCAGCAATACATCTTCGACTCATGATCATACCAATGTGTTACTAGTATGATAGTGACATTTCGAAACTATTAAAATTAATATAATGCTATTTTTACAACAATTTCTTTCGAGCGAGCCGTAAGCGAGAGACAGTCATTTCTGGCGCGTCCTGTAGTTATTCTTACGAGTACTGTTTGCTCGAACTGTAATATAATATGGCATGTTTAGTATTCACCTTGCTACTAGCTAGATGTTGGCTTAATCCTCGAGATTCGAAGACACAGTCACTCTAGCCTGTACTGCGCATCCTCCGAAACAAAAACAATGTAATAACCAAACGATGCCATAAGAAATCAACAAGCAGCATTCAAGATATAAAACCACTTCCATTAACAGTAAATAAGCATAAAAGTAAAAGGTTTTTACTTTGTCCGAGCTAAACCAAAACTCTTAATGCAGTAACCAAAACAACAAGCAGTGTTCAAGCTATTAAACCAATTCCATTAATATTACAAACGAATATAGTAAAAGATTTACTTTACCCACGCTCCACCAAAAAGGAATGTCGCCAAGGCGGTGAAGGTGCCGGCCGCATTCTAAAAGATTACAACTACTTCATCGCAATAGGAAACGGTTACAACATGTATAATACTAATAGCTTGCCTCATAGCCAAGGCGGTGACTTCTGAGGCTTGTATACGTACATAATTTAGAGATACGTACACAGCTTCATTTGCTTAAATTAAAGCGAGCGAGCGAAGCGAGCTGAGTATTCTCTGAATGAGATAGGGGGAAATCGTAAAAATTGGCGTGTTATTGCTTGTTTTTACTTTGTAACGGATGCATATTAGGTTATCAAGCAAGTTGGATACGATGGTTTTGCTATCTAGAGTTCAACTTACTGGGCTATATTATACCTTTTCATGGGATTTCAAGTGTTTTAGAATGTAATTATGTATTGCTTGCAGAGCATCAAAAACGGTGTACATATTATTGGTATTTCTTAAGGCTGAACACAATGATTTGGTTATCTTGGTTCCGGCGTGCATAATTCAAGCAATTTTATGGGTTTTCAATGGATTTAGGGTCAAGGAATCAAGGAGTCAAGGTTTTCTGTTATTTTGTTACATATTGCGTACAGGTCATCAACAATTGCCTATAAAGGTTTTCAGGTACGCTGAATACGATGGTTTGGTTATCTAGTGACCAGTACAAATACGTGATGTGTTATCAGCTGTTTTAGATGCGTTTAGAAACGAGAATGTTTTAGGATTTTCAATAGATTCAGGTTCAAGAGTTTTTAGCATGGTATATACATCAAACACAGCCTGTTCCAGGTGATTAAACAAAATAATAACTTGAAAATGAAACCACGTTCGCTTCCGTTTCACCCTTACCTGCGAGTTATTCGTAGCCGATGAGGTATACTCGCTTTTTATGCATTTTGTGGCTTACCATGTACGTCCATATACAAAACTCGAGTGCTCGAGTGGTTCCGCAAGCTCGCGGAATTTTGGAGATCGCCTCCGCGTGCTATTAACCTAACATAATGTCATTTTAAATATAGCTATCCAAACACAGCATCGTTGAAGAAATCCCGCAATATTGCGGTTTTACTGTACCACACACGTTAATAATATCCTGCCAGTTCGTAGGCTCGTGCTAAAATGAGAAGCACTCAGCCATATAATTTTATTACGACATCTAATAACTTAAGGATACATCGATAAAGCCTAATGTTCGCATTATTGTAAGTTGTTTCTGCAAAATCTATTGGGTTATAATTTTAATCAAAGTTACAAAAACAGTTACTTAAAAGTTTTAATACAATAGAACATCATAATATGAAACAAGCCAGATAATTATATGGTTCTTTCAGACTAATTATGATAGTTCGTTTTATCTTTGCCGTTGCAAAATAATATGAATATGTTATCGTTTTCCATTGCTAGATTATATTTTATTTTATTGAACACAAGCTGGTAAAAATCACAGCTGTAGCAGGTACCACATAGCCACACTATACGTTTAGTGGTTTCATCATAGGAAGTGATGCTAACGCTCAACACACAATATGGAGTAGCACTCATGTGAATGATAGGGGGCAGACCTGGTATAAGTTATCTGGTGACTACTGACTTGAATGTAGTCAATGTTGGATGTATTCCAACGTTTGTCACCCGCGTTAGAAGTGAAGTGCTGGATATAACTCTTTCAAATAGCAAAGTTGCTGGTGCGATCAGCGGCTGGTGTATGTCGGAGGTCTACTCAGGATCTGATCACAGATTTATTCAGTTTGAACTAGCAAATGTTGATGATACGATTGAGCAACGTAGGTTTAATATTACAAGTCTGGATGGTGCTAAGTTTAAACAACTGGTATAAGAGAAACTTTTAGATGCTGAAATTCCAGAGCATATCATAACGGCGGGACAGCTGGACCCAGCCGTGTCTCGTCTGATTAGTGTACTAGAAGTTTCGTGCAAAGCATCATGTCAGAACAAATCTTATAGTAAAAATAGGAATCGCTGGGGAAATAATGGGCTAGAGTCACAGCGCAAGAAAGTACGTAAGGCCTTTGATAAGGCCAGACGCTTTCAGACTGAGAGAGAAAGGGACAGGTATAGAAGACAACAGCGCACTTATAAGCGGATGATTCATGAGGCAAAGAGAATTAGCTGCAGGAGATTTTGTGATAAGGTTAATAGCATGGCTGAGAACTCTCGTATGCAAAAGATACTTGAGATGAGGCCTCCAGTAAGTCTGGGTAGAGTAATCAATGTAGATGGCTGGGTCACTGCTGACGACTATGGGACACTTATGACGATGCCGTCTGTTCACTTTCCTTAGTCGGTCCCTGTTCTTCAAATTCCGCTAGCGTCTAGAATGATGCACTCATAGGATTTCAAAAACAAGCGAGCTTATGGAGATAATTAACTTGATGACTATAGAGAGAATCAAATGGGAAATCAGTTCCTTTCAATGTTTCAGATCGCCAGGAGGTGATGGTATATAACCAATCGTGCTTCAGCTATTCTGCGAATGCTCTGTTTATTTATTGCAGCGTATATTTAAGGCTAGCCTGGGACTTGGTTATATTCCATCACAGTGGAGGATATCTAATGTAATTTTTATACCCAAACCGGCCAAAAGGGACTATATGGATCCAAACGCGTTTAGACCAATCTGTCTTTCTTCCTTTCTTCTTAAAACTATGGAAAAAAATCATTGATAATTATATCAGCGATGTGATACTGGTCAAGTATCCGCTACATCGGAATCAGCATGCGTACAGGTGTGGTAGAAGTACAATCTCGGCCCTGCATGCTACCACATTCTGGATTGAAGGAGAGATGTACAAAGGCAAATACATGGTAGCTGTTTTTGTGGATGTGTCTGAAGCTGGACAGTACTATGATAGAATACATTTTAGCTGATCTCAGCCGATTCCAGTTGCCGGAATACATTAAGAACTGGCTAAAAAATGCTTCTGGCAAAACTTAGGCAAAACAACTGCCAGTGTCAGAGCTACTAGGGGTTTCCCGCAAGGAGGTGTACTCTCACCCCTGTTGTGGATCTTAGTTGTGGATGATCTTTTGCCTTACTTTGACAAATCGAGAGTTTTGAGTATTGCCTACTCAGATGATGTTAGTTTACTTTGCTCGGTGGAGTCTTTGGGTGTGACATGTAGACGTATGCAAAACGCGCTTAAATCGATGCTCCGTTGGAGTAGTAGGAGAGGTCTCTCGATAAATTCGAGTAAAACGAATCTTATGATTATCACTCGTACGATATCAAGGGCTGAATATAGGGACATAACCTTGAACGGTACTATGTTGAGGCCTTGTGATAGCATAAAATATTTAGGATTGTATCTCGACTCAAAAATGAGTTGGAAATATCATATTGAACAGGCATCTCAGAAGGCAATAAAACTTCTCTTTGCTATAAATGGTGCAGTTGGCGTTAATTGCGGGCTACGGCCAAAGTCGATGTACTATCTCTATACTGCGGTAGTGCTTCCATCTCTGAGCTGTGCTATGTGGTGGCACAGAAGCAAATTGAAACTTATTTGGGAAAATTTTTGAAGGTTCATAGTCTGGCATGTCGTATGATTACAGGTATTTTCGTTCTGCTCCTCTGGAGGGCCTAGAGGCCATTATAGGAATTAGACCTATTGATCTCGGCTGGTTATCAACTGGCAGTTGAAAGCGAATACCACCTGAGACCCATGGCTTGGCTTGCTCAGTGCGAGGGTAGTGGAAATTATAGGTTGCAAAGATTCGACCGAGGCATATATGATACTATAGTAATGCCAACGGACAGAATTTTAAGATTTTTCAGTTGGAATAGAAAATGGTGTGTAAGACATGAGGGAACCCAGTCAGAGGGCCATCTTGTGCGCTATACCAACGATTCGCTCATGGACACAGATTGTGGAATTAGAGAATGGGCAGGAGCCGCTATTGATAATACACATAGATTATACTTCGCCCTAGGGTCCAAGGCAACGATATCCCAGGCAGAAATTTTTGCAATTTGTAGATGTGCCGAACATTTCGTGGAACAAGGTACAAGGGGAAGGAATATCTCAGTGACAGCCAGGCTGCACTTAAGGCTTTAGACAAGTCAGTGGTGTAGTCAGCCACTGTTCTTGAATGCCATAATAAATTAAATAGACTAGGTGCCGAAAATGTGCTCTGATTGTCGTGGGTCAAGGGAAACTCAGGCATTAGGGGTAACGAAATTGCAGACAGCCATGCAAAGAAGGGGGCTTTACTGAAGGTGTTTGGGCCGGAACCTTGTGTTCCAATTTCCTCTTCCATGGTGAAGACCGCGCTGGTGCGTTCTCTGTCTGGACAACAAGCTAGACAGTGGAGAGGGTAAATAAATTGCAGGCAGACAAGGATTTTCTTTCCTGAAGCCAATTATAGGAGATATCGCTTCTTATGGAAATTTAATAAAGATAGATTGCGGATTGCTGTACACATTTTAACTAGGCATAATCTTTTAAATGCCCATCTTAAGGTTATGAAACTAAGAGAAAGTGGTCTCTGCGAATATTGTCATCAGGAGGCTGAAACGTCTGAACACTTTGTTTTCAGATGTAAAAATGGGGTGAAGCTAGGCAAAGGTTCTTAGGTGCTCAACAACTAGCAGTTACTAATGGTAGGACAATGTGTTTGAGCAAATTAATAGGGTTTTGCGTTGCGACTCAGAGGTGTGATCTGGGTTTATAAGAATTAGAACACGGTGATGCAAAGGATCCCACTATTGGACCTGTGCAAAACTATCACACCGTTACCCAAAGTCTAATCTATTCTAGCCACACTACGTACTGCAATAATGCATCAAACACACTATTAGCTGATCGAAGCTGTAACGTTTGTTAACTACTAGAAACATACTAGCATTTCTCCAAAAGTCGCGATAGTACACAACCTTAAAGAACTGCAGAGGTATTATATCGAGTCAAAACAGATCGACGCTATACATATGTAGAAATGTACAACAATTATACATTGCAGCTAATTACATCACAAAAAGTTAATTCATATACGGAGCGCCACACATAAATTAGGCGTTATAACATCATTATTCTAACTAAATTTTAATAATACAATACCGTTTGCGTCTGCTTTTTTCATATCGTAGTATCGGCAAAAACGATTCACCATCCATGTGTTGTGGAGCAGGCAATCCTGCCATATCTATTATGGTCGGCGCGATATCGATGTTAAGAACCGGCTGCCAAAGTCTGCGAAAGAATTCACAATTTTAGTAATTCACTGATAACACAACTTTCCGATATTCACATGGTAGTCGCAACACGCATTTGTTTATTGGTAAGGAATAGTAGCAGAGTTGTCACCAAAAAGTGTTCTATGTACAGCAAACTACAGTACCCGCCAAAAATCACTGTCGCTCGGTTGCGCCTCGCTCGAAATAAATTTGTTCTAAAAATAGAATTTATCATTAATTTAAATAGTTCCAAAGCTGCACTCACTCGAGACTGGATAGTGGCTTGTTCGAAATGCAACAGTCATTTCTGGGGCGTACTGTATGTACACAATCTAAAATTTCCCGATGGGAAATACTAAAAAATAGTAATGTGGATTCTGCATGCGCTCAAATTTTGTCAGCAAACATGGACTGGAAGGGTAGCCTGGCTCAGACCTGGAAAGAAGACACCGAGTTTTACGAGAGGACATTAACTGGGGCCCCACCGAGTTGAACCGGCGCCCCCAGAATCGGAGTCTAAATTTTTTAAATTTCATGTCTAGCAAAAAATGCTACAAATTATTATCAATAAATGGCCTTAGAAACGGTGCAAAAATGTTGCTAATGAGTTTAAAAACAGCTTTTCAGCCATTTTTATTTACATGAATTAAATTATTTCACTTGGAAAAGAATTTTATGAAGAGTGTATAAAGGTTTGGGATCAAATGGGGGTGGTATTACCGCAGGAAAGCAAAAATGCTGCCAGGGTGCAACCGAAGGGCACCCGTTTTGATACCAGGGCTCGCCCCCATTTTGGAGAGAATAGTTAATAACGTACACAGAGGGTATATAAACTACAAACCACTGCTTTAAAATTTAAATACTTGTACAAGTATTTAATATTTAACAGTAGCACCTTACAGTTACAGTAGATAATATTTCGCAATTCTAATGCGATATATTCAGAACGTAGTGAAACGAATTGGAGATTGTGTGTTGTAAGGGTGAAATTTTTTAAATTTCGTCTCTGTGTGTGTGTGATCGGCCATAACTCGGTAACGACTTAATCGATTTTCATGATTTTGGGCTCATTCGAACCAGCATAGTCGATTTACCGTGCAGATCCCCGAGCGTTTTTGATTTGGTGTCTGGTTCCGGGGTCAGGGGTCAAAATGTATGGTTTTTTGCTTCATTTTACCTTACTTTAGTACCCTTCACGGAAGCAAGGTTATTTGTGTCTTAACTTTCGAATTGTTTTCTCTGGATGGTTTTATTTCATAGTAAAATTTAAATGCCGATGCCCCTTTTTTTGTTTTTAGATTATGGAGTTTGAGGTACGGGGGTATGGCGCCCCAAATGGTTCCTCGACCCAAAATTTGAAAATCTGTTCTGACGTTTTGCGTGGCTGATAAGTTTTACCTGGAGGTTTTAGGGCATGGGAAACTCATTACCGATGCTAGTTTTGCTCTGTGACCCATGGTTCAATGCGTACGGGGGTATGACGCCCCATGGTTCGGGTTCAGAGGTTTCTTCACCTCATTTTAGTACCCTTCACGGAGGCAAGGTTATTTTTATCTTAGCATTCGAATTTTTTCTCTGGATGGTTTTATTTCATAGTAGAATGATAAATACAGATGCCTCTTTTTTGTTTTTTGATTAAGACTCCGGTTCTGGACTTATGGGGTTTGAGCTATGGCACCCTCGTGGTTCCTCGACCCAAAATTAGAAAATTTGTTCTGACATCCTGGGCGGCTGAAAAGTTCGACTTGGGAGTTTCCGAGCATGGGAAACTCATTGCCGGTGTTGGTTTTACTCTACGACCCATGGTTCCATGGGTACGGGGGTATGGTGCTCCCATGGTTCGGGGTCGGAGGTCAAAATGAGCGTTTTTATCTCATTTTAGTACCCTTTACGGACGTAAGGTTATTTTTATCTTATCTTTCATATTTTTTCTATGGTATGCTTTATTTCATAGCAAAATAATAAATGGCCATGTCAATTTTTTGTTTTTCGATTAGACCCAAAATTCGAAAATTTGTTCTAACGTCTTGGGCGGCTTAAAGTTGTACTTGGGGGTTTTCGGGCATGGCAAACTCATTGCTGGTGTTGATTTTGCTCTGCGATCAATGGTTCTATAGGTATGTGGGCATGGCGCCGTCATGGTTCATTGACCCAAAATTCCTAATATTACTCTTACGTACTGTTTCGTTGGTGATAGCTTGCATTTGGTTATTTTGGGGCATGGGAAACTTATTACCGGTGTTAGTTTTGTTCTAACTTGTGCGGTAATGTGTGGTATTCACATATAGAGTATTGACGTATGCTATCGAGAGCTCATTGGCTGTGTACGCAAAAGGCGTAGGTGTACCTATGCTTCACTACGTTCTGCAATCTCGATACAGTTACTAGTTTATAGAACTGTGCAATAACAATCATAAAAAATTATATCCAATAGTAGTTCCAAGAGCCTATCCTCTGAAGACAATCTTATGTCGACAATCTGGATATTTCACATTATCCTCTACTGTACGTATTTCACATTTCTGGTGGTACGGCTGAAATTAAAAGCCACGTAGCGAGGACACGATAATACGGAAAATTCTAAATTCACAATCCTCCTTACAAGTGCCACATGCTTCAGAAGATAACACCATCATCGTCTTTTGCAATTATCAACGAACGGTCAGTAGATAAGGCCATCGTAGTCTCTTGGAAGTAAAAGGACAGTTTCCCTGCCACCACTGTTAACTATTGTTAGATATTAAGGGAATTTGAAACACAATGATCCCACATTTGAGTTCGAGTAGGTAGGTTATCATCTAGTAATGTGTGAGTTGATGGCACACCCTGCCAGTAATGCGAAACTAGATCGGTTCATTATTTAAAGGGGTCGTGGATCTGATTACGCTAATTGGTAAACTTGTTGTAATGCCTGTATAGCTGAATATAAAAGAGTGTAATAGTTTAGTCCTTATAGTCCAATACAGAGCAGTATTGCATTTTATAAAAAAATCATTATCACTATATATATATATCAGTATCACTGTCAAGTCATTATAATCGAACTTATATCAGTATAATAGTGAAGTGACTAATGTCGAATATCAATATATCAGATATAGTTTAGTATCGCCGAATAAAAACCAGTATCGCCGGCATAACTAAATTTCGCGCAATAAATCAGTATCGCTTTTAAATCCATATCATCGAGTATATTATTATCAACGTCGTCAGTGACGGGACCTGAGCAAATTTCCCGGTCCGGACTGACTAATCAAAAATCTATGTTCAGCTAATAAAACATAAATTTTTTGAACACAATGAAGACCTCTGACAAATCATTAAATATTCGCCCTGGCCTATGGAAACTAAACAATCGCACTCAGACCATAACCGCGAATTGACTATTATTTTTGCCCTACACGCAATACAGCATCAACTTAACGAAAACAAACATTTTAGAACTAGGGTTCGTCGACCACCAAACCCGCGTCAGTGCCTCCTACGTTTAAAAATCACGACAATAGACCACCTTTTCTATGAACGACCGTAGTTTGAGAGTCATCCGAAAAAATTACTAGATGAAACCAGTCCGCTGCAGGCTCTATTCAATGAACCCAAGAAAGCACATGAATTCATGTATAGGGCTGAGATTATTCTTGACCCCATGTTACCATCATAATGAAAAGTCAGCAACTATGAAGAAAAAGAGGAAGAAAGTGAAAATATCAATATCTGCGCTATAAGTCATCGCCGAATATAAAACATTGTCGCGTCTATATGTCCTGCAAATAACAGATATATCCCATCACATTTAAGCCTGCTCAGTGAAACATAAATTCATACTAATTATTAGCAATTATTACTTCATTCACACTGAAGAAGGTAAAACCAACATTAAAAAAATTCATAAACCACGTATTACCTTGTGTGTTTCGGAATTCCGGGTCCACGAATAAAGAATGGCACTTTTATATCAAATTCGTAAGGCATATTCTTTCCCTTTAAAAGTCCAAACTGGCCAAGATGATAACCATGGTCGGACGTAAATAGCATGAATGTATTACGGAGGTCACCGTAATCTCGAAATTCTCGATACAGCTAAAGCATTTAAAATATAACAAATGTCCTATATAATATTTCCACAACAAATCATGCAATAACAATATTATATACATTATAACAACATTATATACAGAAAATGAAATACATTTAACTTCTTGCAGTAGAGCTATGTAGGAAACTTGACGTTTTACCACCAATGTGCGTCTAAAAACTAGACACGTCAAACTGAGGCTACTGGTTCAAAACTACAGACAGATGAAGCGATATTATGGCGTAAATTACAATCTCAAACAAACAAGATCCAACATTTTTCTGCGATTGAACAAAACAGTGACACCACGAATATTGCATTTATGGCATCGGCATTAGTATTCGGTATAACTGATTGTCTCGTTAGCAACGAGCGAACTAATTATATAGTTTAAAAGTAAAATGTTATTTTTCCACCTACAGGTTGAGAACGATCAGCGCTCAAATGTAGCAAGCTTGGTTTTTACGTGGAGCTTTTATACGGGAATGACCCACCATTGGTCCTACGTTTCTCCACACAGACTCCCCGCCGCTGAATCCTAAGATTTCCGTTAGCCCATAACAATTTTCGTTTTTCCTTCAGTACAAAAATTTTGCCTAATTTCTGCCAATTTTCCCCGGGCTTTCGGCACACACGCCGCGAACCCTCAAGAAGTTGGAAACTGAAATGGAAACTACCCCCTTTTGGACAGCAATGATAATATACCGATATTTGCAGGTCATGGCTTGGCCCCTATTTATGCGCCCCTTGTTAGTGGTTAAAGCTAACCCCGTGTTTCGGAGTCATAAAAACACCTGATAGTAGAAAACAGCCCAATCAACCAGGGCACAACATTAAATCTGTGGCTAAAACACAGTTTCATACCGATAAAATTGCTCTAAATTAATCTTATAACGAAGTACCAAAAATATCAAAAGAAATATATAAGTCGCTCAAGATCGAATTAGCGCAAATTCAGTTATCATCAATGAAAGCTACTTGATGAATGTGACTTAAGGACACTTAACCGACCAAGCAAAATGGAAATAAAGTTAAAACATGTCTCAATTTCAGTAACTTAACTGAAGCGGAGCAAACAAAGCGAGCAAACTTTCCACTGAAGAGCCAAGGGGAAAATTATTGCGAAAATTTCTTTTGGTCTGAAGCTGTCACTCATAGCTTATGTTTGGGTGGATGGATTTCGATAAATTATTCGTGTGATAGCAAAGTGATGACAATGTCCGTTTTAGTAGAACTGCACAACATCTTCGATCCCATCTTCCGGGTCCAAATGGCAAACAAGTTTGTAAGGGTTGATTGCAAATTATGGCCCTATGGGTACCGCTATTTCGAAGCCCATACCTTGCGACACAAGCTTCGTATCGAAAAAAGCAGACCATCTTTCATTCAGACTCTATTCATCGAGATCTAGAACTTTACTGAACAACACTTTTAGTTGGCACCACTTACTGGACCGGGATAGGTCCAAAATTTGGTTCGTCATTTGTTTGCCAGAAATATCGATTTTTAAAATTTCAGGGTATTATAGCGTCTTTTAACTGTCAGCGAGTCTCATTAGATTATTAAGAGCCCATAATATGATGGTTTTCGTTACTCTACAGTCCCACCTGATTATATTATACCTTTTCATGGTGTTTCAAGAGTTTTACGGTCGACGAACTCCCGATTTCAAAAATGCTGTCTGTTTTCATTTGTTTTACTGCACATTGCTTGCAGCGCCTGATTTCTAAATTGCATCTACGCATTGCATACATGGCATCAAGAATAGTGTACATAAGTTTTTAAGCATGCTGAATACTACGGGTTAGTTATCTAGAGACAGCCTTTTTGGGGGTTTTAATAGGTTTACGGTCAATGAACCAGATTTTTAGAATACAGTCTTTAGTAGATGGGTTATGCATTGCGCACGCACGGTCACAAAGAATAGTCTATATATTTGTTCGGTACGCAGGGTACGAAGGATTAGATTGTTATATAGAGACCAGCATGATTACTTCAAGAATTTTCAGTTGTTTTCGATGGGTTTGTGGTCGATTAGGTTTACGAATTTCATAAGATTTAGGATTCCAGAGGTTTTAGGGTGATATATATATACCAAACACAAACCGTGTTACAGGTGATTACGCATAACTACTTATAGACGAAAAAACGCTCGCTCCGTTTCACCATCACATGCGAGATGCTAGTTTATTCCATTACTATAGTATAAAATTGAGGTTGATGTAATCCCAAAGCACAGGCATTTCAATATCAATAGGCACGTACAACAAGTAATAGCACCCCTGCTTGGCCTGATGCTCTGCGCCATTCCACGCTTAAGTCGCACCATAATTGTCCGAGACCACATGGATTGCCCCCATTAAGTTTGGCACGTGAGTGTTTATGACGCAGATAACGAATCTCCTGTTTATTATATCTCTGAATTCCCCGTCGAGTCATATTGATAAATTCCATTTTGTGGCTGAATTCTGATTTTAGCGACAAGGAACATTGTGCATATACATTATGGTTCAAAATAAACGCCATATCATATTTTGAAGCAATTTTTAAACGAAAAACATTTGAACTTAAGCCGATTTTGTTTAAATCACTTAATTCACTCACTGTATTCTACGAACGCAATATTTGGTTTTATTAGCCAAAAAACATATACTCCAATATCTATCTATTTTCCTACTCTCAATACAGCTTCATCAACGGACTGCAATGTTTGTAACCGTCGGCGCTGTAATGTATCGGTGAATGCGACATGGACTGGCTCCATCTTCCCCGTTCGCTGGAGCAACCACTGCTTGTCAGGATTCGGAGCATAATTCCAACCGGGCGTTCTACAATATTTCCTTGTAGCAAAAGTCAAATACGTAGAAAACAGTGAAAATACTGCTGTTCGTTCGAGAGTTGTTCGGTGTTCGTTCGAAAACTATTTTATCCTGCGCAACATATGTTCGAACAAGGTATTAGGGCGTAGAAGCTATCGAACGTGTATGAACAAAAATTTATAATCGCTAATATAATAAAAACGGTAATGCTACTCGAAACTGATTCAAACGTGATCGAATAAATTTGGTTTTTCGAAATTTATTGCACGAACAATGTTCGATATTAGCTCGAACTCTACTTGTTAGAAGCCCTATAGTCATTTCCGGCAGTGCCTGTAACCTCCTCATAAATACTGACCGCTTAAAAATTAGGTACAAAAATTGAGACAATCAAATAATGCATCCAAATAAAAATGAAATTACTAATTATTAGTAGTCCAATAAAAAGTCCGGGCAAAAAGGTAGACAAACACTGCTCATGACATGAAAAGAGAGAGATAAGGAACGAATATATCCAAACAGACCTACGTGAGGACACTGATTTTCTAGGCCTACCCTGTATTCGAGAACTGGTGCAGCAAACGAATGGGTTCAGTTACACTCATTACTCGTTTTCTGACTTACAGCACTTCATGGTTCCCTTAATTCAACCTGGGCAACCGCCCCAGTTATGCCCCGAAGTTGTTAAAAAGACGAGCCGTGGGCGACCCCTTAATCCTCAGCGCTGACCACATAGATTTGGTTTCCACCGAGATTTTTTATCAACTGTTTTGCCGGCAATTATTTTTCGACACACACGTTTTCTTGATTCAATTTTCTAATAGGGCTCTGTTGTGCTGTTATATATGTGCTCTATCGTACTTTCTGCAATATTATGGGACCGTGCAATGAGCATATTTTTGGTCAGACAATCAGTTTGTTGCCACCTTAATATTGAACTATCTACTGCAGTATTAGGTATATAATAAGCGATAATGCGATTTCACCAGTATTTTTCGGTGCTAAAACCCCACTAAATGAATGAAACCGATCCCATAAACGGATACCCTGTAGAATTTTGAGCCCCACAAAACCCAATGCTTTCAGGTATAATTTTGGTAGTTTGAAGAAACCACAACTAGAACCAAAAGCAAAATTATTAATACGCATAAAGTTTGAGTTGAAACGTTTACTAAAAACATGATTGACTTGGATCAAAAACAAAACTAATTACTCGGTTCTGAAATTTCCTGTTGTCACTCTAAATTCATGTATAAATGTTGTAAGAACTGTACACTTCAGCGAATAGCCGGAGACGAAGTTACTCTGACTGGAACTGTTTATTTTAAACGAAACTAACACCAGCTTTTATAAAGCTATATATAGTTGAAACATTATAATGAAGAATACGTAATTGTGCTCCAGCTTCGAAATGTGCAGAAAGAAATTAAATAAACCATGTTTCTGGGAATCTTAAGTTGCTCAGAATGCAAAAAATGCCGTGATTGCAATGTGTGACTTAAACTTCAGCTGTTCGCCAACACGCCAAAAATATCTACTGCACATTCTGCGTAAACTTGTATCACACTGAAGCACATGTTGCAAATTGAGCACGAGTAAGCAATACCGCCCATATTCTCTAACCACGTGTTGATAGGTGCAATGTGGCTATATGTTGTTTCTTGGAAACTCCATTATAACTACACTGGATCTCAAACGCATTGGTTAATTCGGTTCTGAAGGGAAATTACGTGAAGGTTCCGCCTTCTGAATAAATATATTCTAATTAGGCCAAACTGTGATATTAGAACGCAGATTTATTAACAAACACCGTTCTTTATCTACAATGGCCCACGCTGAATTAAAAGAATGTATTTAAATGGAGCAGAAGTATATATAAACTAGTAACACGTAAACGTGGGTGACGGAGGCATGGTGATTAACAACGGCGTGAATAGTGCATACAGCTTGTGGAATTTCTAACATTTTTGGTAACAATAATAAGAGGAAGACATGAAAACGTCTAGTTATTTATACAGTAGAATGACAATACATCTATCAAGTCGTACCCATCAATGAAATTTAGTCCAAATCGGCCGAGTCATTCAAAAGTTATAACAGGCTTAATAATTTTTCACTCATTTTTAAGAGACTTTGCTTAATTTTAAGAGAATTTATAAAGGTAAGTAGATCACTCGTATACAGTCTTTTAGAAAACGTGAAGGTACATGTTATGTCAAAAAATGACAGAGATAGCACGAACGGTTGTCGAGATATGATGAACTTAGGTTTCCCTAAGTCAATTTTAAGAGAATTTGCTTAATTTTTAAGGAAAGAGATGAAATACGTCAATCAGCTAAATACAGCTGTTTAGAAAACGTGAAAATACATTTTATGTAAAAAAATCGCCGAAATAGCAGGAACGGTTGTCGAGATGCGGTGAAAAAGCTGAAAAAATGGCAAAAATCCCTAAGTTTGAGCAACATTTGCTTAATTTTGAGTACAAAGCAATTTTCGTAGAAAAAAGTGCTCAATGAAAGGGCACTCCGCAAGAGAATATGCAACACGAAGAAAAAAAATTTCTAAAATCGGCCCAGGCGTTCAACCTGCAGACCTGTCTGTGACAAACAAAAAAAGTCACAGAGAAAATTGAAATTTTGCGTCTAGTATATTGATATATAAAGTTAAATGTACGCCTCCGGCTGCGACTCGCCACCTTCGGTGGCTCGTCTTGCCTCCGTCAACTACTGAATTAAAAATTATAAATGCGCTGGGTGGTGCTTGAAGTAAGTTACTTAACATAAGCTTGAGAAATAGAATAGTATGCCGTGCATTACATAATTATGTGGTACCATGTTCAAGGTTGACGGTTCGGACTTAAGTTGCTAGTTCAAACTGAACCGACACCACAGCTGTCTGGTAGGTCAATCAGCTGCTATGAGCATCCATCTTGCAATACAATATACATATATAACATTTTATATTAATACGTATGTACATATATAATATATAAATATTTTCCCCTATTGACCTCTTCCGCTCTGAACTGGTTGAGATCAGATTTCGCCCCGAGAGCACCATACCCCTATTATCAAAGGCCCACCGAAACCCCGCTGCAACCGGAACATGATTTTCGTCGAAACCGAAATTCCAATTACTACCTGCTGGTCATATATTATGTCAAAATTTTCAGTTCTTTGATACCATACAAAAAATATTGCATTAAGACATAGCGACTATTCTCGTATGCGGCGAAGGAGGTGATGGAGTTAATGAGGCTGAAGCGGTAATAGCTCTTCCTAAACACTTTACTAGTGACTAAACAATTGCCTCGGTTTCAGTTAGTATTAAAACTTTGATGAGGGTCAGATATAAGCATAAACTGGTATGAAAATTTTGAAGTGCAAAGAGATGGTGTCCTACAAAATTCTACAAAAATTTATAGTTGAAAGCCGTACAAATGCACATTTTTGTACATTCGTTGAGCTTTCCAAAAAAATTAAGATTTTTAAAAATGGTTGCACTTTCATAGCGTTAAAACTCAAAAACCATGGACCGAAAATACGAGTGCCATATTTTGGATAACCCAGTATATCGTCTGATATTACTTTTATAAATTTTACTCCATTATGCTACCTTATAGCACGTATTCAATATTTTGTCGTCGAGGGTGCAGTTCCGAGTTCCGAGTGCATATTTCGCGTAACCTTTCCAAAAACAAAAAAAAATATAAACAACCACAAGTCTCTAATCTTATAGCGACTATATGCAAATCATCATCAGACTGTCAATAGCTAGCCAGTCTTCACTTTGTGACAGTCCCAAACCCAGAAAGATAAGAACTCTCCAAAATTCGACAACCGACAAGTTAAACCAAATCGGTACATTACTCTAAACTATGGTGAAACCAAATCGGCTCACCTATTGCCTGCTTAATGCCTTATCCGCCGCGGCTCCGGACGTAACGTTATAGCAACCGTGCGTAGTTCCGGAAAATAACGAACCCAAGCCCGCCATAGTTCACGAAGCCCAGCATGATTTATGTGAAATCCATCTTCAGCTGATGTACGTTGACGCCAATGAAATGCGTCCACAAATGGGTTGTTCTCAACATCCCCCCAATTAAGGCATGACATACCGTTTCCCTTACACTCTGACTCGATCAAATAGGAAAATTCCAAAGCAGCAGGAATGGTTGGATGAAGTATCGGGCAGCTGATTAAAATACGATCAGCGGGAAATCCCCGCTTTGAAATCTCGTTTCGCTTAATGTAATTGAGCATCGTTCGCCAATTACCCTTCGCAGGTAATTGGCCTCTCTGGATATCATTAATGCCACAGTGAATCACCACATAACAAAAATCGCCGAAACGAATGTTATTTGCACGGATTATACCGACAAGGCGTGGAAAAGTAGCCCCACTCGCCCAACGAACACTTCCACATTCAATCGAATTCACACAAGACAACATCGAATCAGAGATTACTAAAACAGTACTCTGGGCAAACTAACGTGGAATGATGCGCTCACGAAGCAGACTAGAAGGATCCCAACGTGGCTCCAAATCATTGGTGCGCAACTGGTTATTAAGCTGGGATAAAATGTTACCGTAAATGTTGAATCCGGGAACATCTTCAAAAGTGAGTGGGTGGCGTTGGTGTTGTTGACTTAGACGACTCCCCGTCTCGTACACGTAATCGCTTCCGAACGCAAGAATAGTATCATTAGGTCCCACATTTGTCTCGACCAAAGCACCTTCAAATACGTCATCAAATCGAGACGTATTGCAATTGGTCAGGAGATGCTTGAGCACGCTGTCTATAACATCTGGTAATGCAAAAACTGCTGTAGCAGACGGCTTATACCCCTTTGACCGCAACCAATTGTCGATTTTATGTGGGTGTGCCTGTAACTCAGTTGAGCAGTATAATTCGTCAGCTAACCGTTGTTCATTATCCTGGACTAGCTGAATCACGGTTGTTAACGTTTTAATACTAGGAAAAGGCGCACTACCAATCAGTAATGGCGGACACCACAGCGAGAAACAGCTAATTGGATTTGTAGAGGGCATACCGATGTACTGAGAGTCGCCAGACACTGAAACAATAAATAGCGATGAGGTTAGCATCACTTGTGAGTTAACAATTTCCTGGCTCATGTTACCATCATCACTGACACTTTTTTCAAACTGTAAAATATTACGAGACCTTGATCTAGCTTCAACAGCAGCGTGCCTTTTAGGACGACTAAATTGCACATCAGTATGTGTTTCCTTATCTAGGTGGTTGTAAGCAGATCTTTCTAGCGGGCACAACAATTTGAGGGGCCGCCGTAAACGAGAACCGTTCGAAAGAACAACATCTGCGGATCTGACAGCACCATCCCGACTCTTATGCAAAGCTACTATGCGCGCTAATTTCCACTGTTTACGAGGGACCCTATCAGCGATGAGTACCGTCATCCCCAACTCAGGATATTGGTCACAGGTATTTCGCTGCCGAGAAATTCTTTCATTTTCCTTCAAGCTCAACAAGTAACGACCTTGCCACATGGACCAAAATCTGTCCAAAATGGCCTGGTTACGACGCCATAACAATATTAGCTCAGAGTCGCGGGCACCATAGTTGTTCGAAATGTCATTTACATCATCTACTGGGGCGAGTGGAGTTATGAATCGGCCCGTCAAAAGAAAATTGGCGGGACAAACAGTGAGCGACTCTAAATCAGAGTCTACATAAATCAGTGGGCGAGTATTCAGGCAAGCCGAAATTTCGTAGCATATCGTTTGCAACTCCATCATAGACACCTTAGCAAAACAAAGCGCGGAACAAAGACATTGTTTTACTAAAGCCACAAGGCGTTCGTAGAAGCCACCGAACCACGGTGAACGTTCTGGAATGAACTTCCATGTCAACCCTTGCGACTGGACCCCTTCCTGCACAGATGGATTATGACAGAGTGTAGTCAATATTGAATTGGCTGCCTTGAATTGCTTCGCGTTGTCAGAAATCAAAATGGACGGTTTACCATACAACGCGCAAAATCGGCGAAGCGCAAGCAAAAACTGCTGCGCTGTCATATCTACCACAACTTCCAAATGCAATGCGCGGATAACAGCGCATGTAAAAAGTACAATCCAAACCTTTTGATCGCCAGTAGGCATTCGGATGATTAGTGGACCGAGATAATCTAAACCGGTCGCATCGCACACTTCACGTTGTTGACTACGGAAATCCGGAAGAGATGGTGACTGATGGTATATAAATTTCAACGCCTTAAGTCTCTGGCAAAGTTTGCATGAATTTATGACGGATCGCACAAAAGAACGACCTCGAGGAATCCAATAAGTGTAACGTAACTGGCTCAGGCAATGTGAAGTACCAGCGTGAAAAAGCCTTATGTGCACATCTAGAACGACCAAACGAACAAAATGTTCACCTCTAGGTAGTAAAATCGGAAATTTGGCACTATTTGGAAGCGTAGATAATTTAAGTCGAGTTTGACAACGCAGCACCCCAAAGCTATCTTGGAAAACTCCGAGTTGTCGCACCAATTGCTTATTTTGATTCTTTCCAGTATCATCTAATATATTATGGAAGTGTTTTGCTTGTACCGCGCAACACAATAGCTTAGTTGCATAGGACAACTCTTCGGATCGGAGTAACCCGAAAGCACGTTATTAGGTGCTGCTCGACAATTTGCAATGAACCGCCGCACCCAGCAAAATGATCGCACCAGTCTTGTCAATGAGGAGAACCTCTCATATCCAAGTACGTCCAACACTGTCTTTCGTTGCGTCGCTGTTACTGACAACTGAGGACCACTTAAAGCAACGGCGGATGAGGATAAACAACGGGTTGAATCGATGAACTCCGACTCTGCAGACCTAATAGGTAAATTATCTATTTGTTCTGGAATGCCGCTCGAGAATTGATCAGGGATAACAGGCCATGCCGCCTCAGATTCCTGAAGCCATTTCGGACCATGCCACCACTCCGAATTGGCCAACAGATGGTCGAGACGACAACCGCGACTGGCGCAATCGGCAGGGTTATCGGAAGAACGAACATAGCGGAAACTCAAATCGAGTTCTTTGTCAACATCAATTATTTCTTTAACACGGCCCTTAACAAATTTTGTGACAACTCCACCGCGGGCAATCCAGTGCAAGACACACTGGGAATCGGTCCAGATAAAATGCTGGAAACGACATAGCTTTAGTTGCTTGGAAATAAAACGAATCAATCGGCATCCTATAACCACACCCATTAATTCCAACTGTGGAATGGTTAAGTCCCCAGCGGTCGTTCGTGTTTTAAGCTGAGCTACCTTCGTCTTGCTAAAAATAAGATGGGGACGACTGCATGAACTAGCCTTCATGTAAATCACAGCAGCATAACTCTTCATTGATGCATCGCAAAAGCAATGAAGGCTTGCCTCCGAATCCGAGAGTGGACCAACAACACGCCATATGCGATGAGACGAGATGGACTGCATATCGGAGCCCACCTTCGTCCACTCATGTAACATTTCGTCCAGGAGCAAATCGTCCCAGTTCAGTTTTTGCAGCCATGTTTGCTGAATAAGCTGCTTCCCAAGAATCGTAATGGGACTAAAAAACCCACAAGGATCATAGACGCTGGCAACAAATTGAACTAATTGTCTTTTTGTAGATACGGATGTATGGTCAAAGCTAATAACCGGACACGAAATCGAGTCTTCGACTGTATCCCAGCTCAGACCTAAAACCGATGTGGTAGTACCGCCCTTGCCACGGTCCTCTACTGCTAAAAAATCTTTCAACTCCAAACTGTTAGTATACCAATGCCTCAGGTTCATTGAAGCTTCAGCTACAATTGTCTTTGCTGACTGGTAATATAATTTAGCTGATTCCGTGTCTGGAAGACTGACAACAACATTATCGATATACAAATTTTCGCTCATCAGCTTCGACGTAGAATCTTTGTACAGCGAAAAATGGTGTAACAGACAAGCAGCCAGCAGAAAAGCACTACAAACTAATCCAAATGGAACGCGGGTGAAACGACAGACAAGTAAATTGTTTCCAATTGCTGGTTTTCGCCAGTCCTTGACCCAGAAGAATCGAAGAAGATCGCGTTCAGATACTTGGAGTCCCACATTTAAAAATGCCTTCTCGACGTCGCTGACTACGGCAACAGATTGAAGGCGAAACCGAATTAGCAATCCGATTAAATCAGCCAGAAACAAAGGCCCACTGTAGAGGGTATCATTCAAACTGGGGGCTCCATTTTTCCCCGTGCCGAAGCATCGTAAACGATACGCAATGGTGTCGTCAGACTTCCAGGCTTTAGGACACAATGGTGTGGCAAATAGTGAACTTGGCCCGTAGGCGTCAGTGGAGCAATTTCAATAATCTCCCTTCTTAGTTGGTCTGTAATAATATCGTGATACTTCTGCAACATGTCAGAAGTCGGCGAGAGCCGGCGAAGCAATGAACGCAGTCTACCCAAAGCAAGCTCTCGATTCTGGAGAAGGTCGCACGCATTATCTTTACGAGGAAACTGTACGTAATAGCGACCACCTTCAAACACACGTGTAGCATTGACCTGCCGCAGTGCAACTTCGTCCGCTTGTGACTACTGTTCCGCCTTGATTCCTATATCCTCAAGGCGCCAAAATTTTTCAAGATTGAAATCCTTATCAACAATAGAAGGAATCGAACCCAGCAATAGTGTAGACCCGATAGCAGGGTGTTCAGATGATATGTGGGTGCCTGCAGTAATATACCCAAGCCGTGATGACAACAAAATTAAACCTCCAGATAGACGAATCTGCTCCGACGTAACAAAATCGTAGTAAAGGTCACCACCGATGAGAACATCGATGTGTAGGCTTCGAGGGGCAGCAACCGGTGGTTCAGCAAGGCGAACCTGGGAAAGAATTGGGTAATCAGACGAACGAAGTGGAGGACAAAATATGGGACAAGTGATAAATTCAGTTACATTTGCGGTAACTTCAATTGTATTGCCATCAACATCAAAAACTGCAAACTGCACGACATCGTACAACCGCGAGCGTCGCTTTTTATCCTCGAAAACGCCTAGTGACATGGGTTCCTTTCCAACACTTTTAGCATCGAGCTTAGCGGCAGCCTCCGTTGTAATATACGACCGAAATCCAGCCGTATCGAACAGGAACCGCAGTAGCACGGGTGACTTTGTCGTCAAACCATGACACCGGGCCAACGCAGTCTGCATATTGGTGACAGTGGAACCGTCTTGACCTGTACCATGAACGGTGTTGTTACTAGCGGAGACGACGGGAATCGCCTTCGGACTCATCGCTACAGCGAGGGTTGTGGTAGCGAAGGACCATTTCGCGTAACCTTTCCAAAAACAAAAAAAATATAAACAACCACAAGTCTCTAATCTTATAGCGACTATATGCAAATCATCATCAGACTGTCAATAGCTAGTCAGTCTTCACTTTGTGACAGACGAACCGTGAAGAACATTAAATGGTTTGAAGTCGCATTTCTCTCAGAAACATCATAACGTCTGAGTATATTCGAAAGTTGGGATGCCTTTCCACTATTTCTCTTTTAAAATTCAAACTACATAATGTTTTTAAAATTCAAACTACATAATGTTACTTCGCTTACCGATGGGCAGTGTTATTAAAAAACCACTTGTTGAACTGTGGAGCCGGATCTTCTGGTCCGTGCGGCGCAGGGAAGCTTAATACCATCAGCAAAGGAAGATCAGGATAATTCTAAAATTAATCTACGCTTTACAAAATAACTCTGCACTAAAATTGTGCTGTGTACCGTGAAATAATTCAATTTAATGTATGCAATATTGCAGTACATTTGCCTTTGATACATCGAAATTCACACGGATTTTACCACATTTCCAATTATGACTATCATGTTTCGAAAAAGCCGCAAACTGACAGTACTGACTAGTGGTTCGTTTGAAGCTACTTACATTAACAAGTAAATCGCTTAGCGGGAAAAACGGTGCCAGCATAGCTAGTCTATGTTCAATGGGTACATTTATTGTGACACTGGTTACACAGTAATATATAATGAAAGGAGTTCTCATAGGTATATACACTAGATTAAGCTATGAATACCAGGAGCCATACAAAGACGAGCAACAAAAACAAGGAATATTATAGTTTGACCTTGCCGATCTACTATAATACACAGCATTTCCATAATATAAAAGTCAAGATTGATATGAAATGCCAAAACCGTATATTATTTCGTCCTGTATCGATAAAAATGTTGCAATTTCAAAATTTTGCCTTAAAAATTGATTGCTGAGATTGTATTTTTCCAATAATTGTATTTCTCTAAAATGGGGATATGAGCGCGCATAATACAAAACCTTAGGTGCTTTGTAGTAATAGGCAACCTCAAAATTTTGATAGCCTATTCAAGCCTTATATATACTAATAACTGAAAAATGCTGAAGTACGACAAAAATCGAAATCGATAAGTAAATCCAACAACCGTTGATACGAATGTCTCAAAGATTTTATATCTACAAACACAGAATCTGCACGTCCTATACAGTAACAAAACGTGGTTAATGACATATATGCCACTAAAAACGTATATTAAAGATATTAACAACTCCCAAATAAGAATATCAGATAAGTGAATTATGAGTCTATTCAAAATTTGCGGCGATATGGCTTTCTACTGTCGCGTTTAGTCTCCTACAGCATTAAGTACAAAAATATTTTGTGAATCGTTCTCCCAAGGGCAAGCTTCAATAAAAAGTTTACTTTTTCACGAATTCCTTTCGACCACGCTATAAGTTCCGAGCACCTCGTTGGCCCAAGTTATCTCAGTGCACAGCTTTTGTAGCCAAAAATGTGACCCCTACAATACACCTAGTACGATACAAACATGGAGATTTCCAGGTTAGCAAAACAATTACGCGCAGTAAAACATTTTCTACATCCTAGCAACACGAACATGAACATCTTTAAACATCTGAGAAACCTAGAAACAAAGTGTAAATACTAAATATTTTTATCCTACCAATAAAAACCAAGAGACCATTAAAAAATTTTGTAGAATCGAAATCTTCTAAAAAATATCATATTTGAACATTTAATAAAACAAAATATTTTACACGTTTTGAACGCTGCAAAAATACCAACGAGTCATTAACGATCAGATCGGTAAAATAGTCAAATTTATAGCGATCGCCATGTCTAACGTGTACGCCGTTATAATTGACAGTGTAGTTATAGAATCGGGAGTTGCGAACCAAGCCCATCCATTCGTCCCATCCTGGTGGAATATAGTCGCCGCGATAGTCGTTAAGATACTTCCCAAAATATCCTGAAAACAACGAGTTAGTAGTATTTGTCATTCAAAATGCTAATAATAAAAATGAGGTTTTCGATATCACCGAACCTATTCGTTAGATAATAATGTAAGATTTTAATGATTAAATTTGACCTAATAATTAGCTATCAATTAGATATACGACAATACTTCAATAATATTTCTGTGGGCTCAATAAGATTATTTCTTTGCTCTTACTTGCAATACGGCTATATAAGCTCTTCAAAATATAATAAAATTGGTCATTAGTCCGACAATCTGAACACTATTTGTAAACTAAACTACTATTGTATATCCAACAAGTTATCTAATAACTCTTCAGGGACCCAATAATCCTAATTTTCATACCCATCTCCATAATGAATATACTACTGTTGAAAGCTACTATGTTCCACGGTTTTTTGACACATTCATTGAACAAAACAACAATGCTCAACATAACGCAGTAAAGAAGATATTTATGTTAAGTATAACAAGACACTAGCACTCAAAACTTAATAAAATTAGCCTAGATTATTTTGGATTGAATATAACAAAATATGTAATTTAGCGAGAAGTACACAACTATATTAAGCAGCAACTTCTAGAATGAACCTCGTATTACCTAGCTTGTTTGAATACCTAATATACCCGCTTATTAAACTTTGAGGGCCTCAAAATGTAAGTATAACAAGACAGTAGCACTCAATACTTAATAAAATCAGCCAAGATTATTTTGGATAGCATATAACAAAATATGTAATTTAGCGAGAAGTACACAGCTATATTGAGTAGCAACTTCTAGAATGAGCCTCATATTACCTAGCTTGTTTGAATACCTAATATACCCGCTTATTAAATTTTGAGGGCCTCAAAATGTGCAAGTACATAGTTAATGAATTGCTCTACAAAGTAAGACCAATAACACCCACGTCGTTTTCGTATATCCTGGGTCCCATAGACCCATTCACATAGAGGATAAGTGCGTTGCTCTAAAGAATGAGACAATGTTCATGGAATGCTCAAGCGGGTGGAAAATGTTGCAATCGGGCTTCTCGCCTATGTAAAAGGCACAGAGATTTGAAGCTTCCAAACGAGCTATCGTACGAATCAATCCGCTCAGAAAAATTCGACTTATACGTGTCATCCAAAAACACCAATAACGGACATTGTCAAATTTCATAACTATTCCGACTAGTAAGAATTCTTTGCTTCGCCCGTTTCACTCACTGCACCCAGAAATAAAAATATATGAATAACACGAATTTTACAAAAACAACAGTTCGTAATATATTGGCTTACCTGTTACATAACCGCTATCCTGAAGATAAGTTGCAAATGTTCGCGGCTCAAAATCGCGACGCCAGAAAGTGCCCGAGCAGTTTACTTTATTCGAATTCACATTATGGTTATGAACGTAAACTCCGGTAAGGATGGAGCTGCGACTAGGGCAGCACAGCGGCGTTGTAACAAATCCGTTAAAACAGTCGACGCCGCCTTTGCGAAATATTCGAAGGGTATGTGGCATATATTCCATAGAACCTGAAATTACAAGCCGGACGCAATTAAAATTTACAATTTTTTAATATATATTTGTTACTTTGAGTTGCTGTGGAATTCTTAACACGTGTATTATAACATTTTGTCTAAAAATGAAATGTGTCAAAACTACGTGATAGTCCATCCCGTTAACACGCAGCGAGGAATTTGAACTGAGCGCCGCTACACCGAAATCAGGACCTCTAAAATCTTGCATCAACTGTCCATTTTTCATATTTATACTTAATTCCTTTTTTGTTAATAAATAAATTTAGGTAATTATTACTTAGTGCTCATCGCCGACTTTGCTGACATATGTAATTACAGCATACATTTCGCACAATGCATAACGCAAAAAATGATGCGTTTTGGGTAGCATACTATTTATTTTACGTGCACAATCTGTGAACGTTAAGCGGAGGTCGAGCTAATCAAATAATAAGGAACTATATTGCATAGATCAATATCTTGTGAACTATGGAGATTATCATGTCGAAAACAACTTGCGCGAATATACGACATATATACCGCTGTTAAATTTTGACAAAAGATTCATCTACTTTGCATGTATATTGTTAGACTAACTTAATGAATATCATTAGACCGATTTCGTGTAAGCCATCGAATTGTCGTGAAGCCATTAAGCTTGAACATCAAGTTAATTTCATGAATCGTCAAGCTTAATTTGTCAACCTTTACGTCTTCGTCCTTAATAAGCAATGTTCGAAAAAACCTAACTATCCTAATTTGCTAATTTCACGTCTAAGCTTTGTCATGTCAGCCTGCACAATATGCAAAATTGAGAGTGTCACATAAAACATGTATTTGCAGAACTATATAACTTTTCATTAAAATAAAATTCATTGGTTATTGAGCTATCCGTCTAAACGGATGCACAATGCGCAACAGCACCTTATCCCACAGAGCACCACTTCGCCCGCTCCGCTCACAGTAGAACAAGTATCTCACGTACAGGATGACATGGAACGAGCGTGATTACATTTACAAGTTGTCATTTTGTGTAATCACCCGTAACGAGCTGTGTTTAATGTGTATATACCACCTTTAAGCCTCTGGAACCCAGAACCTATTGAAAACCCTAACATCTCGTACAACCGAACCCATGAAAGACAATTGAAAACGAGCGAAGTGTGCGTCTGTAGATAATTAAATCATCGTATCCAGCGTACTGAAATCCTTATATAGACCGTTCTTGGCACTGTAAGCAATATGTAACAAACTACTAAAGACATGCTATATTCTGGAAATCTGGTTCAGCGACCGAAAACAATTTTAAAACTTCTGAAAAGGAATGAAATATTCGTACTAGACTCGTCTATATATAGACAATTCTTGATGCCCTGCAAGCAATACATAACCAAACAAAAATGAAAACAAGCTACATTTTGGAAATAAAGTCCGACCACTGTAAAAACCCTTGAAACTCCATAAAATTGTAATAGAATATCTATAAAATAAAGTTGGACTGTAGATAACAAAACCAACATAATCCAGCGAGCTTAATAGCATAATAGACACTCGTAGTAAGGTGAAACACGTAACAGCATGCTGAAATTTTAAAAATCGGTTTTATGGAAAAGAGACGACAAACCATATTATATCCCATGTCGGTCCAGGTCTGTCCGACAAAAATGATATTGCGCAAAGTTGTAAATTTCGATAAGCTGATTGTCGATGCTAAGCCTGTGATGCAATGTATATATGGGCTGCTAAACACTTATGGCAAATAAACCGTAGGAATTTGTCTCGGAAGATGGGGTCGAAGCTGCTCGAGTTCAACTATAGGACACGACGTCGTCAACTTTTGTTATCAAACAAAAAGAATTATATCAAAATCGATTCATTCGGAGATGAGTTATGAATGACAGCGACATATACAAAATAAAATTTTGACGATTTTTAGTGCCCTTGGTGCCGTGGAAACTGCACTCAGTCTGTTTCAATTCCTCTTTATTCCATTACAAATTTATCGATACAACACACACAATAACAAATATGAGGCGTTGACCTGATAAAGCTGTTTAGGAAGCCCTAAATAGAGGTCGCAGGTAAATACAGTTTAGTTCATTTAAAAATTGCCTAATAATACACAAGAACAATTCACATTCAAGTCTTAAACAGTCGCTGTGTTACTTTGGTTATGTAAGGCGAATTTAATTATCGAATTTTCAGTACCAACACTGTATATTTTGTCGACTGAGAAATCTCGACGTTTGAGAGCACTAGTAAGGATCGCATTAAAACAAGCTTCTGTCGCCCAATTCCAACAGCATGGCCAAGAGAAAATATAATTTTTTAAATATCTATTCTATCCCACTATATAAGTGGCTAAATTTTTCATCAAGTTTTTCTCGTTCACAAGTTCAGGCTGCGAAAGATGTCAGAACATCAGTCAATTTTTGAGAAACTTTGTACACCAAAATATAACCACAGCATTTTATTTAACTCGATATTAACATACCATGTCTAGAATAAGGAAGGTCGGAAACTCCCCTCCGCTTTTCTAAATCCCCATGTTGTTCGTCCTCCACTCAACTAAATCCATGATTAATGTCCTTAAATTCTTGTTTTCTGTGCAAATAGATACTCCGTAATTTTTAATACTAATGACTGCCACTTCAACCTCTAAAACACTACATTTAACCCTAATATATTTGTTCGACACAAGTACCCGAAACTGTTAAATATTTAGCGTATGGAACATAACTGAAGCTGTTAAATATGTAGCGTATGGAACAAAACATTGTTCCCGTTAACTTCAAATTTCCCTAGAGAATTGACAACGGGAGCTCCAAATTATCAAAGTTTTCGGTAGACTGCGGTCAAGATAATAAACCATCATACCTTACACTTTCATTTTAATAGACATTTTGAATAGTTTAAATTTATTTCAAATGTTGAAAGGGAATTGGTCGTTGTCTACAAGGCTTTTATGGCAAAGTACTGATCGCATTCCCAGGCTTCCTTTCCACGTTATTCAACCACCCAGCGTAATAAATATAAATATATATTATATCAACAAATTTAAGCACTACATATAATGCGCAAAGACCTGTCCTCAAATTTCATTCCTTATTTCTTTTACATGTCCACAGGAACAGGATAAGTTTGCAATACTTACAAAATTTTTTGTATAAATAAACATAACTGAAACGGAGCGAACAAGCGAGCAGAGAATTTTTCCATTCAGAATGACTTCGGAAAAATCGTGAAAATTTCTTTTTCGTCGGTTTCTGTCATTCATAGCTCATCTTCGGGTAGATTGTTCGATAGCAAAAGTGATGAGGATGTGCCCTTTAGTTGAACGTGAACAGATCCGACCTCGTCTTTGGGGACAAAATGACAAAAAACTGGTTTTAAGAATTCTTTGCAAAATTTAACCATACGGGTATATGCCAGTCTGTCACAGCCTATAATGCATGAATAAACTTAACCTGCGCTATCTACGACCCCCTTTTGACACTATGTACAAAACACTGTTAGTGAACAAAACTGCTGTTGAAGTAGCCAATTCCAAATTTAATAATTTCTGTTCGCGAAAGCACAGCCATTGATTGCAAAACGGGGTAATTTCTGCTAGCTAACACAATGCACCTAGATGCTGTTTGATCACAAATTCGTTCCACAACGCCCAACATGGCAACTCGAATTTCGGATTTAGCGTTAGCCTAACACATTTCGTTTTATAAATGATAGTAGTGTAGTTCGCTAACATTACATATGATGTACAGGTTTTAAAACACTAAACGGGAGAATTTTCGTTCGACAGTAAAATAAAAATTTTCCAGTTCAAATGTCAAACGGTCACAAATCGGTTACATAATGTTTTCGAAGTCATCGTTAGTAGGGAAATCTTTTGTTTCTTAACGTTTTGGATGCGTTCCCCAATACACCAATTTTACGTTCTAATTCTCATATATGTTGACAGGTGGCTGATACGTCGAACAACCGATTGCCAATCGCTAATGGGATGATATGGGCACACCTTATATTTACCCATGCATATCTCGCGACACAAGCTTTGCATCGAAAAACCGAGATCACCATCGAAAAACCGAGACAGAATCAGCTCTACAACTTTGCTAACCGCGACTTGTTTGTGAGACCACTCCCTGGGCCGCTGTGGCCCAATGTGGCTCGTCGAATCGTTGCCAAAAATAGCGATTTATTTTTAATTTTAGTATGTTGATGCGCGTTTTACATTACAACGAGTGTTATTAGGTTAAGACTGAATACGATGGTTTTGCTATTTAGCGTTGAACTTGACTATATTACACTTTTCATATCGTTTAAAGGGTTTTACGGTCGATGAACTCTATTCCCAAAATGTGGTGAGTTTTTATCTGTTTCGGCATTAATTGTCTGCAGAGCATTAAAACTGGCCCATATATACGTTTTTCGGTACGCTGAAAACGATGGTTTGGTTATCTAGAGACAAGCACAAAAACTTCGTGCGTTTTCAGCTGCTTTGATGGCTTTGGGGTTAACGAGGTTTTTGGGTTTTCAATGAATTCACGGTTACTAAGGATTTAGTGTAGTATATACATCTAATATAAAGATTGTTACAAGGTTGTTTCACAAAATTACCAGTTCATGAAACTCCGCTCACTCCGTTTAACCCTCGCTTGCGAGTTACTAGTAGCTATAATATTCGTTAGTGTTCATAATAATTATGTATATAAAACTGTAATTAAACTACGTTGATACGAAATTTATTCACATTTCGACATAAAGTCTAATGTCGACTGAGAAGATACATACTCGATGACTGATGCCGTAGCATTTTCTCCATTCACACGAGATCTAGATGTGTAACTCGGGATACAAAAACCCTTCATGAGTATCTTAAACAGATATGTAAAAATACAAACCTACAAGTATATAAACATTATTTAAATACAAATGTTTAAGAAGGTCGTCATCGATTTTCAAAACTACTAAATTGGCGAGGAGCGTACTGGGATTATAATTTTCAATGCAAATCGACTACTAATCAACAAACGTGCTACAATATGAAAGGCTAATTTTATGTACGTAAAAGCACACTAACCGAGTTCAACATCTTGATCGTCTGTAATCAATAAAACGATATTAGGCTTCCGAATCGAATTTGTACCCGACGACCAAGACTGCAGACGACCATTAATCCGTCCTCGTCTACAAGCAAACAAATAGAATGTATATATTTATAAGCTCTGGTTTATCAAATATATTTCGAGCGAAAATTTAACTTTGTTCGGCAAAATTTTCGATTGGGCGTCAACACCTAACGAGATTCAGAATACTGTGTATTATTTGAAGGTTGTTTGCTAGTGATGCAGCGTGGGCAAATATTTCGGTCCGGACCTGCCATGTCAAAAATTTATTTTCGCATATATAAAAAATTTTTGTCCAACAGTGTGCCAAAATTGGTGAGGCCTATTTTTAAAGGCAGTTTTTACTCACACTATATAAATCAGGGAGTAACCGGAATTCCGGTTCCGGGGAAAATCATGTATAGATTGCGGTTCCAGCAAAAGAAAAACCCATACCGGAACCGTAATTCCGGTTTCAAAATTTTGTTTGAAATTTTTCACATTTTTGCTTCATTTGTGGCCCAGATATATGTAATATATGTATACAATGATCAAGCACCAATACAACCAGGCAAAAGAAAAGATTAACTCAGCAATTTGCCGTGTGAAACGTGAGGGAACATAATTTCAGCAGGAATTTTTCATCTTAATCTGCAGGTGATTGTTACCAAAACAAAGCCAGTTCGGTGTTTGTAGCAGTTATTTTAAACATTCAGAAGCCTGCGGGGTATGTTAGAATTAGTCCAACTCGATAACAGAGTATGGATTATTTAGAAATACTTAGCTGTAAGCTTGGCTAACAAATTGCGTCAAGCACCAGTAAGCGCGAATGTGAACTTTGTGAATCAATCTAAATTGAAATAAAGTAACATATCTGCAACGCAGCCACAGGCAGCGTTCTTTGTAATGAGCTGTAGTTTTTGAAACTGTGCGAGCAGTATAACAGTATGTCTCATTAATATCATTCTGATCAGAAAGCTATCATCATTATCATCTAGCTGACGGGCTCTGGTTGCGCAACGCTAGCCTAAACAATGTCTCTGATCTCTGACCCGAAAATTATAGTATCCCTTCCTTTGTTTTCTTTTAGAATCATATAAACCAATAATTTTAGGTTTCCTGCAGAACAACATGCAACAAACGTATGTGTAGTAAAGGGAGGCGACTGAGACAGAGCGAAAGTGTTTATTCTACGCGCCATGCGTGATAAGCACTTTCAGTTTGACGCAATACACGCAAGGGTGTATAGTATAAAGGAATTTTTTATTGGGGCCAAAAACCGGCATATTGATCGATAAATAAACACTATTAGCTTCCTCACTCTCTTTAAAGTTCCAACAAGGCAATAATACCATCGCAATACATTAAGTTTAAGTGTAAAAGTTATTGTTAATTTAATCCACTGTACCTTTACTTCTTCCTTCATCCGTGATACTATTATATAAGCTTTCATTATTATATAAGGTTTCAGGTATACAACCCTATTATAAACCAACTAGTAGCGGCGTAGTGCAAGGCTCGGCCCTCGGCCAACTCTTGTTCCTCATATATTCGAAAGATATCGACTGCGACGTGTCGTCACTCATATATAAATATGCGGACGACACAAAGTTACTTCGAGGAAAGGCTTAGTGCAAGGCTCGGTCCTCGGCCCCCTCTTGTTCCTCATATATTCGAACGATATCGACTGCGACGTGTCGTCATTCATATATAAATATGCGGACGACACAAAGTTACTTTGACGTAATCATTCCTGCAATTACGAAATACATAACTTAGAACTTCAACTCGACTGCGATGCCGTACTAAAATGGGCAACAAGTAACTCAGTCCCTCTCAATGTCTCCAAATCCCTCTGTCTACATGTTGACAGGTCAAATCCCCGTCATACGTAATTTCTTGGTGATATTGCAATTCCAAATACAACATGTGCAACGGATCTTGGGGTGACCGTCTGCAATGACGTGAAACCGGCCGCGTAGTGCAACAAAGTAGCAGCAAAAGCAAGTCAAATGTGCGGACTCATCCGAAGAAAGTTCTCATATCTTAATAAACTCTCGTTTCTACAGTTATACAAGACCCTAATCAGACCACACCTAGAACACGCAGTTCAAGCCTAGTCACCATATTTTCAAAAAGACATCACACTTCTTGAAAATGTCTAGCGACCGACGAGCAACTAAAATGCTACCGGAAATCCGTGACTTTACATACGAAGCACGACTGAAATATTTGGGCCTTCAAACCCTCCTACACGCACGACGAACTCGCGCAGATTTGCTATTAATCTACCAAATGTTTAACAATGCAACGTCTCTAAAATTCGAGGAATTTTTTGAAACCCCTACATTTGGTCGCACCAGGGGACACTCTCATAAGCTTAAGCCCAAAATAGTGCCCACCACCAACACGCAACGCTATTTCTTCAGTCATAGGTCTGAAGCAGCGTGGAATGCACTGCCTGGTCATGTTGTCGCATCCCCTTCCCTTGTTTTGTGTAAATCACGACTCCACAAGACGGGTTTCTAGATTGAATATCGACTGAAACTTTACCTGGAAAATAACAAACGTAACAATACAGCCCCGCAAATCGGGGCTTCAAACTCCCCGGTGGCATGGTCCCAGGAAGCAAAAGAAATAGATACGTACCGGGGAAGACCGGTGAGTATACCGGTGATTAACTACAATAAGATTAATATAATATATATCGTAACACGCGCACAAGATTGGAGCTGGGTGAATTGATGCCTTGTCCGCGAAAAAATGGAACTTCGATACATGCCAAGACCAAACAAACTATTTTCAGCGTAATAGGATATATATGTAACTTTAATAAAAAACTAAATTATCAAGCTTACTTCAACTCCGCCAAACTCAATATCGTCAAAAATAAGATTAGATTAACGATTAATTCATGTTTTCTTGCAAAATCCATACAAAGTCCTATAACATACAAGAACAGATTCGTTACACAAAATATAAACAACAGCTCGAAACGTAAATGTACAGGGTAGGTAACAACAAAGACTCTCCAGACAGAGAGGGTTATATCCTTCTACGTCGTCAATACATAGGCCACATTTGTATTTCTTTTTGGGCAACCGAGATGTCTATGGCTACGTGGTGATAAGAAATTCTCGAAATATGCAACGTTCGCCAAGTAAATTATAGGTAACATTTGTGCGACTCAATATAGCTACTTGGTGGTTTATTGCTCTACACACAATGAGCAAAAGTACGACTACGATTTCACACAACGAACTGAAACTTTCAGAAAACCTGTTTGACAGATTTCGGGCACACCCCGATTCTTTGAAAACGATCCATTCGATTCGATTCCACTATAACTGTTTAGCATTGAATTCTTCTGACTCTATAAGCTACAAGGCATTAACTATATATGTTTTTGCACAGGAATACAAATATATATAAGATGTTAAATGACAAATATGAAAAACCCCAACAGGATTAGGAACTACCGGCTTTTCCAGACTTTCGGTAAACTCTGGCTGTCCTTTCACAAGCACTTCCACTTCTCCACAAACCCATGCCCACGAACGAACAGGTTTACCGCCTGCTGAAATGTTGTTCACAGTCAATAACAAACTCAAACTGTCGGAGAATATCATCCCCGATTACGATAGCTACAGGCATCTCTGGAATCATGTGCATATGTACATAAAGCAGATTGCCTATACGTAGCAACACTTCGATCCAACCCAAGTTCTTACTAACTGGTGAACCGTCAAATGCAATCACTTTAACAACACCCGTGTTAAGTTTATAAGAACCGAAGCATTTTGCATATAAATCCTGCGAAATCAGTGTCATTAGCGCAGCAGTATCCACTTAACTACGCAACTCATACGAATCAATTCTAATATCGACATAAAAGCAAAATTTATTATGATGTTGCATCGTATTAGCGTTTGATATTACAGACTGCGTTACTATCGAAACGGAAGCGTTTTCCTCGAATCCCTGCACTTCGTGATGGCAACTTGGCGTCGGTTGGTTACGATCAACCGACGTCGGTTCTCGCGAATTTTGAATCTTTGACGTCCCAGAGTCTTGCGCTGCCCCAGATTTCTGTTAGTACTCACATGCAAAACTATAACGATATCTAGCTCGTGTATGTCTTTCCGCATCGCAATATAACAACTATGCTAACGTTACGAGACGGAGACGGTGCTAGAGACGAAGACTGGAAGGATCATGATGGACGTTGAATTGTTTGCAAATTCTCCCCTGCGAATGCGCTCCTGCATAGCTAGAATAATATCAAAAGTTGAACGAAACTTCATGCAATATGATTTAGCTTGCGTCGCAAAACGAGTAGTTTCTGATTACATTCGTATATGCCAGCTAATTCAAACTCACTTTCAAGTGTTTCTATGTCGCAAATTTGGTGGTACCACCGTGATTATCTATACCAAGGGGTTCTTTCCGTGGAGGTATTTTCACTGTTGGGGCTGGTGCCTTTTTCACACCTATATATTTTTCAACTTTCTAATATTTACGCAGGGGCCCGCCTCCAAGCCCGCCTTGGTACCTCCCTGTCCTCCTTGGCTTGGTACATCAACGCATTAATTGTACTTACAGGACTTGTTAAATGTGTACACTACTAGCTATGTATTTATCGTATGTAAAATAAAATATATTATAATTTAAATATTTCTCAAAATTCTTCAAAATATATATGCCCTCCAAAACCTAAATTTATCAATTAAAAGTATTTAAAATACGCTTTTTTATTTTTAAATACCACTTTTCCTAGCCCATATTTCATATTCACCCACCCGTTTTTATTAAAACCAAATTTAAACAAAATTCCACTTTCTTCAATTTCCAACTTTTCAATAAAATACAATCTACCCTCTCTCCCCAAAGCTCAACCAATTTGCCTTATAATTAATATCCTTATCTCCTTTGTATATATATTCATATACTTAACCCGCATCTTTCCGTTCATTCTAGTTTTTGTAAATTTTACATTGTAATAAAATCTCCATTTTCTTCATTTTTTACATTTCTAAACACCTCCCATTTCCCCAGAACTTAACTCCCACTTACCAAATTTACAATTCCAATTCCCATACCTACTCCTTTCAACATATTAAAATTTCACCCCAACCTCTTTCTACTTTTTCTAAACAAAACCCCCACCACCTAATCCCTTTCTCTAAAATATTCCTTTTTCAGATTTTCAATTAAGTACCCCTCAAACGTATAATATATAACAAAAATACATACGGTGTACCGCTTCATTTCGTCGGCTTGGCGTGGTATATATTCATAGTTTGAATTTTTAGCGTAGTATACAGATAAATCAATTTAATGATATTTGGATGAAGATGGACGGCACTACTCGGGAATCGTGGTTCTATTTTGTGCGACTGACGTGTCGCATCTTGTTCGCCTATGAGCGCATGCTGTTTGTTTTACTGAAATGCTCGATAGATTATGACCGTAGTCCGAATTGGGTGGTAGTTGAGTTTGTATAAGCTCTCGTGAAAGTTATTTTCGGACGAGTTGGCTAATTACTGTAGGAATATATTTTGCTAATATTTCTTTCATTTACTATACATACGTCATCCTGATGTTTAGAAGGGCTTGTAGTGCGTTTTCAGGGATGAATTTTGAGCTGCAAGACTCTAAATAGAAAATGTTTGAACTAACTTAATAGGTTTTCCTAACAATTTGTTTACCGGCTAGCCAAAATTGTTTATTTTGGTCAGTAAATCGCGAGTTCTTCTCGAGTTGGGTTTAATACCTTACGTCAGTATTACTTATAGAGTAATATGAGATATATTCTACTTTCGATATTGTTGATAGCGGTTTCGTGACAGGTATCACGTATAATCAACGGCGCCGGTATTTGTGTTAGCAAATTCTGTCTTTACGGTAAGGGCACTCGTTGGTTGAAATTACGCACACGATACTACAAACTATACCAAAACTCCGAAACCAGAATCATACAACAGACACTTCTAGTATAATGTATGAGTATACTTTCCGGTAGTGCTAAAAGGTAGCATAAAAAATAAATGTCGCTGAAATAAGATAGCGGGATTTTCTTTCTGCTCGTTTTTTCTATAGCGCTATTCTAGCGCCACCACGCTAAGTGTTTCGGGAACAAGCCTGGGATCTATATTCGATATTGCACCATAAGGAATGAGATCTCGTGTTCGTAGTTCAAAAGCGAGAACTGTTATGAATACAGTTACCGTTGGTCATTTCGACGTAATACTTGTGAGTTATAAAATTCTGTTATTTGTAAAGAATTGCGGAGTGCCATTACGTAGGGGCTTCAACTCAGAATTCAATCAGGTTGTGGCATTCGTTGGACGCTAAATGTAACTTGCACCTTTTATGAGAATCAGAAATACCAAATTAGTCGTTAAAGCATATCGTTACGGATTGGCACTGCGCTGAAAAAGCGAATAAAAAGTTATTTACTAACTGGCCGTTGTTAGTATCTTGGAAAGAGCGAAATAATACCTTATTGCTAACTCGCTGAGCTGTCATTTTCGGTATTTTCGGTGGTTTCCAAAACAAGAAACGCTAGGAACCGCTTGTCACAACTTCCCTGGAACGCCAGACCACGAACTCGTGCACCCCAGCTACTGAAATGTAGAGTTGTTTCTTGGCCAAAACTGTCATAGAATTTTCTAATCATTGTGTATTATAGTAGCTTCTGGGGTCGGAGCGTCGCGTGAGAGCACAACGCTACACTACCGTATTCGAAAAAGCTCCGTCATTCACAACTATTTGCATAACTAACATATGCATTGGTAGATTGAAAGCAGACACCTGAACATACTACTACCCATGACGGTACTGAAACTTCAATTCTGGAAATCAACTTCGTCAAGCGTAAAACCCTGAAACACTTTTAAACGGTATAATATCGTACAGTCCGACTCTAGATATATAAAAACCCCTGGAACCCTTATAAACGATATATAGTCCAGTCGGACTCTAGATCACGCAGCCGTGTCTGGCAGATTCATAACGTAAAACACTTGCTTCACTTCACAAACACATTAATAACATGACGAAATTTTAAAAATTAATTTCTCGAACAACATCCCCGTACCATATTCAGGCTCACATGAGAGAAGTACTAAAAAAACTATTGTTCTGAGAAGTTGTAGATCGCGATGATTGTATTCAGCGTACTAAAACATATATTGATCATTCTTGATGTCGAGCGCGCAATACATAACCCAGCAAAAGGAAACAGACTATATCCTGGAAATCATGTTCATTGATCCTAAAGCTAATTTATGACCACTGGAAAAGGCATAAACTATTCGTGGCGGATTGTAGATAGCCAAATTGTCATATTGAGCATACCAAAAAATATAATACACACTATGGTTGATGGCCTGCAAGCGATACATAACATAAGAAATGAAGACGGACAACACAATCCTGGAAATCAAGTTTGACGAAATTTGAATTATTTATTCCTAGAAAAATAAAACCGTGCCATGTTCGACCTTGCAGCGACTCTGAGAGAGGACCCACAAAAAGTATTGTTCTGAAACGTTGTAGATATCGATGATTGTATTCAGCGTACTAAAACATATATATGGACCATGCTTGATGCCTAGCACGCAATGCATAACCCAACAACCTAAGACAGACTATGTTCTAGAAATCGTATTGATCGCTCCTAAACCCATTGAAAACTGCTGAAAAATGCATGAACTATTCGTTGTGGATTCTACATAACCAATTTGTCGCATTCAGCGCGTAGCGTGAAATTGATAGCCTGCACGCGATACATTACCTAACAAGTGAAGACAGATTACACAATTCTGGGAATCAAGTTAGTCCAACGTAAAACCCTGAAACCCTTTTAAGCGGTATAATATTGTCCAATCGGACTCTAGATACATAAAACCCCTGAAACCCTTTTAAACGATATAATATGGTCTAGTCGGACTCTAAATAACACAGCCGTATCTGGTAGATTCACAACGTAAAACACTTGTTTCAATTCACAAGCACATTAATAACATGACGAAATTTTAAAAATATATTTCTAAAAAATATAACCATATCATATTCAGGATCGCAGCGGCCCTGAGAGAGATCCCACAAAAAGTATTGCTCTGAAAAGTTGTAGATCGCGATTGTATTCAGTGTACTAAAACATATATATGTATCATGCTTTATGCCTAGCACGCAATGCATAACCCAACAACCGAAGACAGACTATGTTCCAAAAATCGTAGTCACCGCTCCTAAACTCATTGAAAACTGCTGAAAAATGCATGAACTATTCGTTGTGGATTGTACATAACCAAATTGTCGTATCCAGCGTAGCGAAAAATTGATAGCCTGAACGTGATACACAACCTAACAAGTGAAGACAGATTACACAATTCTGGAAATCAACTTCGTCAAACGTAAAACCCTGAAACACTTTTAAACGGTATAATATTGTACAATCCGACTCTAGATATATAAAAACCCCTGGAACACTTATAAACGATATATAGTCCAGTCGGCCTCTAGATCACGCAGCCGTGTCTGGCAGATTCATAACGTAAAACACTTGCTTCAGTTCACAAACACATTAATAACATGACGAAATTTTAAAAATTAATTTCTCGAACAACATCACCGTACCATATTCAGGCTCACATGATAGAAGTACTAAAAAAACTATTGTTCTGGGAAGTTGTAGATCGCGATGATTGTATTCAGCGTACTAAAACATATATATGGACCATGCTTGATGCCTAGCACGCAATGCATAACCCAACAACCTAAGACAGACTTTGTTCTAGAAACAATATTGATCGCTCCTAAACCCATTGAAAACTGCTGAAAAATGCATGAACTATTCGTTGTGGATTCTACATAACCAATTTGTCGCATTCAGCGCGTAGCGTGAAATTGATAGCCTGCACGCGATACATTACCTAATCAGTGAAGACAGATTACACAATTCTGGGAATCAAGTTAGTCAAATGTAAAACCCTGAAATCCTTTTAAGCGGTATAATATTGTCCAATCCGACTCTAGATACGTAAAACCCCTGAAACATTTTTAAACGATATAATATGGTCTAGTCGGACTCTAAATAACACAGCCGTATCTGGTAGATTCACAACGTAAAACACTTGTTTCAATTCACAAGCACATTAATAACATGACGAAATTTAAAAAATATATTTCTAAAAAATATAACCATATCATATTCAGGATCGCAGCGGCCCTGAGAGAGATCCCACAAAAAGTATTGCTCTGAAAAGTTGTAGATCGCGATTGTATTCAGTGTACTAAAACATATATATGTATCATGCTTTATGCCTAGCACGCAATGCATAACCCAACAACCGAAGACAGACTATGTTCCAAAAATCGTAGTCACCGCTCCTAAACTCATTGAAAACTGCTGAAAAATGCATGAACTATTCGTTGTGGATTGTACATAACCAAATTGTCGTATTCAGCGTAGCGAAAAATTGATAGCCTGAACGTGATACACAACCTAACAAGTGAAGACAGATTACACAATTCTGGAAATCAACTTCGTCAAACGTAAAACCCTGAAACACTTTTAAACGGTATAATATTGTACAATCCGACTCTAGATATATAAAAACCCCTGGAACACTTATAAACGATATATAGTCCAGTCGGCCTCTAGATCACGCAGCCGTGTCTGGCAGATTCATAACGTAAAACACTTGCTTCAGTTCACAAACACATTAATAACATGACGAAATTTTAAAAATTAATTTCTCGAACAACATCACCGTACCATATTCAGGCTCACATGATAGAAGTACTAAAAAAAGTATTGTTCTGAAACGTTGTAGATATCGATGATTGTATTCAGCGTACTAAAACATATATATGGACCATGCTTGATGCCTAGCACGCAATGCATAACCCAACAACCTAAGACAGACTTTGTTCTAGAAACAATATTGATCGCTCCTAAACCCATTGAAAACTGCTGAAAAATGCATGAACTATTCGTTGTGGATTCTACATAACCAATTTGTCGCATTCAGCGCGTAGCGTGAAATTGATAGCCTGCACGCGATACATTACCTAATCAGTGAAGACAGATTACACAATTCTGGGAATCAAGTTAGTCAAATGTAAAACCCTGAAACCCTTTTAAGCGGTATAATATTGTCCAATCCGACTCTAGATACGTAAAACCCCTGAAACCTTTTTAAACGATATAATATGGTCTAGTCGGACTCTAAATAACACAGCCGTATCTGGCAGATTCACAACGTAAAACACTTGTTTCAATTCACAAGCACATTAATAACATGACGAAATTAAAAAATTTATTTCTAAAAAAATATAACCATATCATATTCAGGATCGCAGCGGCCCTGAGATAGATCTCACAAAAAGTATTGCTCTGAAAAGCTGTAGATCGCGATTGTGTTCAGTGTGCTAAAACATATATATATGTATCATGATTTATGCCTAGCACGCAATGCATAACCCAACAACCGAAGACAGACTATGTTCCAAAAATCGTAGTCATCGCTCCTAAACTCATTGAAAACTGCTGAAAAATGCATGAACTAGTCGTTGTGGATTTTACATAACCAAATTGTCGTATCCAGCGTAGCGAAAAATTGATAGCCTGAACGTGATACACAACCTAACAAGTGAAGACAGATTACGCAGCCGTCTCTGGCAGATTCATAACGTAAAACACTTGATTCAGTTCACAAACACATTAATAACATGACGAAATTTTAAAAATTAATTTCTCGAACAACATCACCGTACCATGTGCAGGCTCGCATGAGAGAAGTACCACAAAAACCTTATAGTTCTGAAAAGATGTAGATCGCGATAATTGTATTCAGCGTACTAAAACATATGTATAGACGCAATGTTGATGCTTAGTACTCAATATATAACCAAGCAACCGAAAAGAGAATATATTTTGAAATTGTGTTCATCGACTTTAAACACATTTAAAACCCCTGAAAAAGGTATGAACTATTGGTGGCGGATTATAGATAACCAGATCGTCCTAATCAGCTTACCGAAAAACACAATATACGCCATGCTTGACAGCCTGCACACGATACATAACCTAACAGATGAAGACAGGCTACACAATTCTGGAACTCAACTTCGTCGACCGTAAAACCTCTGAAACCTTTTGATTAAAATCTAAAATAAAAGTTAGTTATTTAAAGTAACATTTTCAGCCTAAAATTAGAGCCTTAAAGCTGGCAGCGTGTCTATTTCGCGATTGCTCGATGTTACAATAATAAAATGAAAAGCTCTCTGGGAAGAGCCAACCCCTAGGCCTATATATTAATAATAAGTTCGGCTGACCGTTAAGAAAAACTGGTTAAACAGAGGATCTCGGAATACGTAAAATACTGGAAAACGGCTAAAGTGGAAAACCGACACAATATTTGGAAACACTTAAGTACGAAAACGCGGAAATGTGGGGAAATTCTGAAACACGAAACTGTCGAGAAATCATAGTATTGGGAAATATAAAAATGTTGAAAAACAGGGAAGTTCTTGAAATGAGAAATGTGAACCTTGGAAAGCAAGAAAATCACGATCCGAAAATTCCCGTTTCCCAAGTTTCCAATATTTATAAATTCTCATTTTCACGATTTTTCGTTTTGCTAATTTACCGCTTTCCCAATTTCTCGCATTCCTCGTTCCCGATTCGCAATTTCCCGTATTCCCAATTTTTCGTGTTCCCCATTTCCCGTTTTCTCCATTACCCAATTTCCCGTTCGACTGACTTTTCATATTGTACTGGTTGAGGATATTGGAAATTGGGAAAACGGGAAATCGGGAAAATGGAAAAACAAAATATACAAAAGGTGTGTCTAATATATGGGACAAACACAACAATGTAATATAAATTCACACGGGAAAATGGGAAGCCCCGGAAGTTCAGCTGGGCCCAAATTATAACAGAAGAAGCTTTAGACGGTTTAGAGGTGCTTGCCTTGCGCGGCATTTGGCACATTCCTCCCAGATTTAGGTTGAACTTATCCAAGCACTCAGATAGCACGGTTTCTGAGTCAAGGTTGTTCCACGGGTCAATGACTCGGCAAGTGAAAAAAATGACCACGAATGTTTGTTCATACACGGGAACGCAACAGATTCATTGCATGTCCTCGTAGAACGCAATAGCAGCGTGTAAAGATTGTATCTGGGTCAAAAATCGTTAGATTGAGTATGGTTTGGTTGAGGATTTTGTAGCAATTGACTATGTTTCCATCGTTTTGCGACGACATTGAAGAGTCGACATTTCATCAGGCTACTCGGAAACATCGCCGCTGGATCCTGTCGAGGCGACCGATACTTGTTGTTCATTGTGAAGGCCAAGTCATAGCGGCGAACTCGAGAAGCTTTTGTAGAGCGGCATGACAACTTCAACGTAGTACAACGATAGCGTACGACGCATCACACCAATGCGCTGATTGGCTCGTGACTCTATGATGCCTAAATGTTGATTACATCGGACATCGTTGGCAATGGTGATGCTTAGATCACGAACAGACTCGACTTTAGGGATTACTTCATCAGGTAGATGGTATTGGACTGGGAAGCGACGCTGTGGCTGCAGGTGCAAGGGGAAGCATTTGGTACGTTTCAGTGGGGACAGCCAGATTTGGCACCGTGAACAACAGTGTCGAGGTCATACTGTAGTATAGCACTCTCGAAATTGCTACTAATTTCATCTCTAATAATAATAATCATATATGTCGGCACAAATAAAGAACATTCTAATGATCTTGCTAAGACAGTAGTAAGATTAAAGTTCAATCGGTGTTTCATGGGTAGATTCGATGTAACCGCTCTTTTTTCAAATAATCCCATTGAGAACACCTAATTTTTATAGAAAATGCAGCATATATAACGATATCAGTCGCCTGCTACTACATGACGAACTATGATCGGCTTTTCGCATGTGCGTCAAAATCATTAGCTTCACTTTATCGGAAAAATATACCAACAAGATGAAGTTGCTGCTACGGTATTCCCGATAGGCCCACGTTAACCAATATTTTATAAATAAGTTGGGGTAAAGCTTGCTAGTACACTGCCCGCCTGAATGTGAATCCTTAGTTTACTGCTGATATGTGGACGATACGTTCTCGGTTTTCAAGAGCGAAAGCTAAGCTGATGTTCTTTGCAATATCTTGAATAACACACCTCAATAAATTCACGGTGGTATGTGGACGATACGTTCTCGGTTTTCAAGAGCGAAAGCTAAGCTGATGTTCTTTGCAATATCTTGAATAACACACCTCAATAAATTCACGGTATAGAAAGAATCGAATGCAGCAATACCGTCTCTTGATATTAAAGTTACTGGAATAGACGGTAGTATTACAACAGCAATTTATAGGAAATCACGTTGACCGGCCTGCTAACAGTTTTGACTCATAGTATTTCCAATATATAAAATAGACCTAGTGCGTCTATTTATATAAAAGACACACATATGCATAAGATATATTTCCCCGCAGGAAACTGGAAGCCCTTAAAGGTGACGTGGGCCACTTTTTTCTGCACATATTTTCCGTGTAAAAATTTACAAAAGAAATAATGGAAAAAATGAATATATTATAACATCTTATTATAAATATTGTTTTTTATAAAAAACAATAGGTGAATAACAAACCAATATTATTGTGAAAAAAAATTTCAGTATTTATGTATCATATAGGCGAACGGAGTATTAGCGTAGTTTTTTAGGCAGTAGAGTTTTTTCAAGAAACGAATTTAGCAGTAGAAATTGTGCGCTGCTTGTCAAACATTAAGATATAAAAATATTGTAAAATACTAATTTTAAAAATATTTTAAATAGGCATGGGCTGTTTGTAAAATGAATAAACATAATACGTGCGTAACAGGTATGAAAGCAAAAGATTTAAGCTCGTAGGATGCTGAAGGGAAGTACCATGGATTTTCAAACGGAGGGGATACGCGATCACTGTCTGATGGGCACATAAAATCCATAACATGGTTTTAACATGTTACCATTTTTTTGAATTTTAGTTTACACGTTTGAATTCATTCCGCACTCAAAAAGTATACTTAAGAAATGTAGTCAAAAATGCCATTTAACAATGAGACATCTTCGTCGAAAAAACGCCACGGCCTCATTTCTTATTTCAATCCTCAACGCCCTCCTACAGATATTGATGTAAACAATTGTAACGAAAATATCAACTATTGATCAATTCCTGGAAGCCTGAAATGCCCGTTGGGTTACCGATGCATACGCCACCCTATATAGATGGAAAATAACTTTTAGGGGCAGAAGTGAAAAGCATGATATGCGGTGCTCCATATACAGGTTCGGTTCCTAAAAGGTGAAACAGTAACTATATATTTTATTTGACGGTTTGCATATGTTGTGTTTAGTAGAGAGCAGCAAACTCATATTGTTTGGAGCATGAGATCTGATCGCAGCTTATTATGGGAAGTGTTGACCCGAGTCGAGCCGAATACTGTCCACAAAGAAGCGAGTCGAGCAAAAACTGGAAAAGCGTGGCTGTTCGCGGCCTATAACATATGCCTGGTAAAGTTCAAGTAGTCTGTGGTGGATCCAGGATTTCCTCGTGGAGAAATCCCACACCAACCCACCGACCCGAGGCGCCGGACCCCCACTCCCCCTTTGCCCCGCGGCACCACACCCTATCCCCCGAAGTGTCGTAATCTCTCTCTACCGGGGCGCTGAGCCCTCCCACCCCGAAGGGCCGAACCCTCTCCACAATAATCCGAGCCCTCCTCCCCCACCCGATACCCTCCCCGTCCTTCGGAGCGCCGCACACATCTACTAGCTTGGTGAGCCACACTCCACGAGATTCCGCCCGGTGCGCAGCACCTGCCGGTGCGCAGCATCCCCCTGAGCCGCTGCATCTCCCGCCCATCCTCGAAGCGTCGCCCCCACCTTCACCCGTAAGCGCCGCATCCAATCCCTCCCGAGGCGCCAGCTGGATTGTACCCACGGATCTCCTTGGGTTGGCCCTTGCTTCTAGACGCTCAACCAGTGATAGGTGACTTTACAGCGCACATGAAAAAAAAATCATAGCTGCAAAGGGAGTCGCAAAGTTTTATTGTTTGGAGCCTGAGAGCTGAGCCTAGCTTGTTAGCGGAAGAGCCGAACAGAGGCAAGTCGGGTGCTGTTCACTAAAAGCCGAATCGCGCAAGAACTTGAAAAACGTGGCTCATTGCCGCCGATAATAAATATCCAGCAAATTTTTAATCAGTACAGTATCAATGATCCAAGACTACGAAATGAAGCTGTAGATAACACTCGAATAGAGGCATACATAGGGTTCAGCCAAGCAGGGGTGCAATGACGGCTGCATCACCCCAGGACCACTGCCTTTATGATCACAGCAAATTCCCGGCCAGGTATGTTTCCCACCTACAATAAATAGGCAGCATATTTCTGAACAGTGGAGAATCCAGGATTTCACGGTAGAGGGATCCCGAGGAGCCCGCTTCGTACCCCTCCTCCCGGACACCACACCCTAACCGAGCGGCCGCAACAACCCCTCTCTTAGGCGACGCACACTTATCCCCCCACCGGAGCCTCGAATCCTACTTACCGCGAGGTACCGCACGGTTCCGTCCAGATGCTGCACCCCCCGACACAACCCACTCCCTAACCAACGCGCCACAACCACCAAGGCCCCGAACCTCATTCTGTCGAGACGCCGCACCCTCAGAGGCATCGAATCCCCTCCACGACGTTGCCTGGATTCGACCCACGGAACATCCTACGTGCGTCCATAATCCTAGACACGCAACTACAAATATCCCATTTTACTGCACACCAGGAAAGACCTAGCTATCAGGGACTCGCAAACTTTCGTTCTTTGGTGCCTATAGCTGATCAAGCTTGTTATCGAAAGAGATGAACCGGAATTTGTGCACGAAGAGCCGTATCGAGCAAGAATCTGAACAAGATGCAAGACGATGGAGGGATACCCACCTCACCCGGAACCCTGATCTCCGACGCGCCGCACTTCCTCAACCCCCACAACCCGTCTTTTTGAAACTCATTGATAGCCCACTTCCTTGCGTATAATAACTTAGCCTAGTTATACATCATTTACCTTAAGATGTGTGCACCTAGGGTCGGATTCTGTCGCAGAGCCAATTCCAGCTAATGACAAAAAGCATTCAGCCTTTCATAAATAAAATAAATCGCTAAGCTAATGCTAGTATGTTTGTACGGGTCGGGAGTGGCTATGTCTCAGGGTTTGATAGCTGGGACGGGCTACTGAAAAAAATATTTATTACATTCAGTTTAGTAGGTTATGTTACATCGAAAATATTTAGCTCTAGGCCCAAAAAGGCAAGATTAGTAGTAATTAAAAGCAAAGCGCATAAATTCAGGCAAAATAAATAAGTAAATATCGCTATTTTCAAAATTTTTGTTTAAGCGCCTGTTACAAGCCAACCTAGTAGCTATGTAAAACATGTTTTTTCATGCATGAAAATTGTGCTATTGTAACTGGAAGGATGTTTTACGTATTTATGATCATAACTATCATCAATTTCTGTCTTTAGCGATTTTTTTATTGTCGTCATATATTTCTGGCTTTTAGAGCCCATTCCGGCCAATGTGACAATTTATCAGCCATACTTTACTATTAGCTAAATATATTTGTAGGGTCTGGCTCGGCCCAAAAAATGTCACACTGGCTGATGGCGGCTAGCCAAGCATGGCTTTAGAGCCGCGGCAGACTGTGACAAAATCCGGCCTTGCTGCACACATTTTAAAGTAAATGATGCATTACATCACGAAAACTTGGCAAGCGATGTAGCTAGCGCCACAAAACTAAAAAATTGTTAGTGATAAAGGGAAGTCTTCTCTCATAAATTATCTAAAGAGAAGAAATAATATGAGGTTGGTATACGTAGGGAAACGAGTGATGTCGATGGACATGTGCCGACCCCTTCCCCAGGGAAACCGTTATGGGGGAAAACCCCGCCTCCCCAAAAAAACCTTAATCCGGTAAAACCTGTTCCCCAAATTTCCCGATTTATGGCGCGCTGCTCGCACAGAAAATCATACCCCTCGGGAACAAATAATATAAATAAAGATCAACGTCTGCTGTTTCCGATACGATCAAACGTACTACCAAAGACGTACTGCAAGAAGGAGAGGCTCCGGTTTCCAAAAAATAAAACAAACCTCCTAAACCGGAATGCCAAAAAACACACGGGAACGCGCCACTCCCGCACCCTGCGTGCCGACACAAAAACGCCCCAGACCCGAGGGCCCAGGGGAGCGGGGGGCCCTCCGCGGGGGGGGGGGGGGGGGGGGGGCGCAGCCGAGCCGGACCTCCGACCTCTCCCCGCGCAGCCGGCTCCCCGCGACGGCACGCAATTACATAACGCAGAAAAAAGGAAGCCTGTCTAAAAAACCCGCCACCATACCCCCGTCCGCACGTACGACAAACCTAAACACAAACCGGGGGGCACTTGGGACACCTCGTTTAATCTCTGTCAATCATCACGAAAAAAAGCCCAAGAATAAAGCAGAAAAATACACGCCAAAGGAAGAACCGAAGAGAAAAACCGACGCAACCCAACCCGCCCCCCTCCTTTATTTTATCTTTGTTAAAGCTCTTACGAAAATTATGTTTTCCCTAAACAGACTGAAATCTGAGTGACATTTAGCTCAAAATATATTTTACTCGGCATATTGAAATTTAATCAGAAAATCTTTCATGAGTCTACTAAAAATGTTTGCGAAAAATAGTGTCTTGTCTGAACAATATTTCATATAGTCAAGCTTTACAATGTCGGACGAAGCAGAGTGTCCGACGTAACACTTGAGCATTGTCCAGTAAGTGTCAGCGGTGACACTACAGAATAACTAGAATGATAGGTATTAAATTTCGGAAATTTAGAAAAGTTGGGAAATTAGGAAAAATATAATAATTTTGGCCGTTTTATAAATTTAAAGAGTGTTGTGACCGTAGGATAGGTAAACGAAACAAACAGTTTAATGACAAGTCTACGACCCAACAAATACAAAGAGACCAGTCTCATGGCAGAATCAGCATTGTGTATATACACTCATGATTACATCAGAATTTCCAGAGAGTTCTGACTTGACGTAAACACGCCCACATGCTGATGTAGTGTCATGGCGTAACTAGCAGTCTTTATTGCGTCAGACAATCATTATCACTAGCTTCATTCGTGACAGGCGGTTGACACCTCCCGAAAAACTTTGGAGCATCAAAGCCTGCATAACCACATCGATCAGGAACCCTCCCGGAGCGATTGGAGCCACGTGGATTCGCCAGCCCATACCCATTCTGCGATTGCGCGGCATCGACCGTGACCGCGGTAGCATACCCGTCAGGTGGTTTGATCTCATCCGCCGGTTTGATGTCCTCTTGCGTTGTCCACCGTGGTTGAGGCTGCTCAATGTGACGTCGCCACACCGGACCACGGGGCAGGACCCTGACGTTGACAGAGCGGGCCCCGAAAATCTTTGTTACAATTGCGGAAACCCATCGCGGTTGACGATCGTGTCGATGCCCATAGTACAGAACGTAACACGGAGAACCCACCGCGTAACTTTGTGAGATACGAGCCACCGGTTTTGACTGCGGCTATGTGGCTTCTCGAGATTGGCGACCTTGAGCGATGTGAGGCGGACACGGAAGCAAGTGTCGATCTTGCTTCGGATCTGACGGCCATTGAGCAACTCGCTTGGTAAATATCCCATCTCCAACAGTGTACGGCGGTGCTGGATGAGGAAGTCGTGCAGGGCAGGCATCTCGAGCTGACAAACTTGACTTCCGGTTGGCTTGTTTGAATGTTTGGACCATCCGCTCGGCGGCTCCGTTTGTTGCAGGGTGATACGGAGCGCCTGTCAGATGTGTGATACCTTGAACTTGACACGACGACTGGAATTCTTCGGAACGAAATACTGGGGCGTTATCGGTTACTATGGTGTGCGAGTAACCGAAGTGTCCGAAATCGTCGTCCAGAAGTGTCATTGTGGTTTTGGCCGAAACGGAGGACGTCAGATGAATGCACGGGTATTTCGTATACCCATCGACAACAATTAACCAATTCGTGCCCATGAAGTTGATTGCACGGTTGACGTGCAATCGACTCACTGCTTCTCGGGCATCATCCACGGGTGGATCGGTGATCGCGATGGAGCATTCTGGTGAGCTGCACAACCCTCGCACGAACGGCAAGGTCGGTAATGTCGTCGTCCAGCCTTGGGCAATACACCGCGGTTGGGGCCAGCTGTTTCATGCGTTGGATTCCGACATGACCCGTGTGCAGGATGTTGAGCACGGCTCATCTCAGTACGACCGGAACGACAAATTGGGACCCGTAGAGAAGGCATCCGTGCGCCACTGACAGAGATTCGGAGCTCTTCCGGTAGTCGGCGACTGATTCTGGATGCTGTATGGGGGCGCTCGGTTGAGTTCGGGGCCAACCTTCTCGAACGTATAGCGTGAGCAGAGAAATCACAGGGTCCTTCTGTGATTCGTTGGTCATTGAGCTGGGATCAGTTGAACGGATTTGTTGGCTGATCGTTCGAATTTGGCGGACGGTGTCGACATCTGCGTCGCCTTCCTCCTCATCGAACTTGTCATCGGGCCCAAATGGGAGGCGGCTTAACGCGTCGACATTGCCATGATCGGCCGTGTTGCGATACTCGATTTCGTAGTCGTGCTGGTTGAGGAGCATTGACCAACGGGCAAGTCGATTTGCGGCCATTGCGGGGATCGCCTATGAGGGGCTGAACAGGCAAACTAGAGGCGTATGGTCGGTGATCAGCAGGAACTTCCGGCCGTACAGGAACTGGTGGAACTTTCGGAGCCCGAAGATGATCTCTAGAGCTTCTCATTGGATCTGGCTGCATCGCCACTGCGTCTCCGTTAGGATTTTCGATACGTTGGAAATTGGTGGCTCGCTACCATCAGGAAAGCGGTGAAACAGCACCGCCCCAATGCCGACATCTGATGCATCGCATGTGATCCCAATGGGAAGCGACGGATCGGAGTAGTCCAAGACGGTGTCGGTGCACAGCATATCTTTCAGCTTTTGGAAAACTGCTTGCTCGCCGGCACCCCATCTCCGGCAAACGTCTTTCTTTGTTAGGCGATGAAGTGCGCTAGGATCGTCCACACGTTTGGCAGAAACTTCCCATAGAATTGAATCGAGCCAAGAAATGAGCGTGGGCCGGCGACGTCATGTGATGGCGGCATCTTGCGCACCGCCTCCACCTTCGAACCCTTATCGATACCTTCGTTTGACAGGCAGTGACCCAGGTACTTGACTTGAGGTTGGGGGAATGAACACTTCTCCAGCCGACATCGTAGTCGCTTCTCGATGAGTCGCTGTGGCAAGGCTCGCAGGTTGCCTAGGTGAGGGTCAGCAGTGTTACCGCTGACTAGTTTGTCGTCCAGGTAGACCACCACACCCTCAAGGTCCCCCGTCAGGCGTTCCATGATCTCTTGGAAATACCTCGAAGCCGACTTGATACCGAACGGAAGTCGAAGTTGTAGTAAAACGCCTCGGTGCGTGCTGAGGGCCAGACGCTTCTGGCTTTCGGAGCTAGTGGGATCTGGTTGTATGCGTCCGCCAGATCGATCTTGGTGAACCTATGACAACCGCCCAACTTCCGCATCAGATCGTCCGGGAGTGAAATGGGGTGTCGACCTGGTTCCAGTTGGGGATTGATCGTTACAGAATGATCGCCGCAAACCCGGATATTTGACTTTGTTTGACCCGGCAGCTGTTGTTTCCGAATCGGTACGACTGGGGTCGCGTAGTCGTTGAACTGGGTTGGCTTCCAGACGCCACGCTTGATGCCTTCCTCGTACGCTTGTGCCAAATCTGTTTGAAGCGCGAACTTCACTGGACGCGGCTTGCAGAACACCGGTTGCGCATTGGCTTTAAATTGAACATCGAGTTAGAAGTCCCGCAGACATCCGAGTTCGGCCTTGAACAGCTCCGCAAATTCGCTGCAGAGTTGCTTACACGCCTGTTGCAGACCCGCGTTTGGTGGGTATTGAACGACGTTGACCATAAAAGCAGCATCGCTTGGATGAACGAGGGCGTTGAGGTCGATGCCCAAATCGACGATCGCTTTGCGGCCCAGCAGATTGAGGTTGGGGACTTGAGCCACGTTGAAATCGAGGAATCGCCCGGGACTCTCGGCAACGGTCGTTTCGGCCAAAAAACTACCGGCTACCGGAATCGGGCTGCCCATGGCGCTTTCGTATCGGCTGTCGACCGGATGGAAGGGAGGTTGACCCAGCGTCGCCCACTTCAGGCACGAAGTTGTCGTAGGAACCCGTATCGACCTCGAACACGACCGGCTTTCCGTTGACTTTGACCCGATGTTGAAGCTTGGGCACGGCAGCAACCTTGAACACGGAATCGGTTTCGCACCGGCGGCTTGTGTTGATCGACTGGGAATTCCGCTGCTTCGACAGTCACACCGCGTGAAGATGTCCCTTCTTGTGGCAATAGCTGCACTCCGTGTCTTTGGGACGGCAATCCTTCCCAGTGTGATTGGACTTATCGCAACGTCCACAGATGCCTTTCGAGAACTGGAACGACCTCTTTGGTGTTGTCGGGGCAGCAGATGATGGCTTCGGTTTCGGCCTCGGACCACGCTTGATTTGACTCGGGGAGATCGCATTGACCGGCTTTGAGGGCCCACTGTACACGTTTTCTTTTGCGACTTTCGCTGCGTCCTCGGTTTCGATGGCAATTGTGATCACACGAGGGAACGTTAGCTCGTCGTCCTTGAACTTGAAGAGTGCCTTGAGGACCGCCTCGTTTTTGATCGAGCAGATGACGCGTGTACTGAGAGTTTCGTCGAAGGGGTCCGTGATGTCTGGAAAATCGCACGTCACGGCATCGGAGCGAACTCTGGCCGCGAGCTTCTGGACGGTTTCGCTCGGATTGCGCGACATTGAGGACCAGAACTTGAAACGTTTGCGCACAGTGAACCGCTTCGGATCGAACTGAGTCTTCATGTAACCCTCGAGGTCCTTGAGGCTGAGGTCGTTTACGTCCTTAGGTGGTGACTCTTGTGATGCCAGTTTAGCGAGCAGCTTGTAAGTAACGGGCGTCTGGTTGGTGAGAAATACTGGCGCTTGCTTGTTCTCGGAGACAGAGTTGGCGCCAAGGAACATCGCGAATCGGGCCCAGTAGTCATGCCACAGCTCCGCGGTAGCGTCGATCGCACTGAATTGCGTATTAGTGGCACTAACTTTTACGGATTGTTCGCTTTGACCAGCGCCGCCAGCACGACGTCGTTCTGCTTTTGGGGGACATTCATCTGCTCTTGGAGCTGCGATTGAAGCAGTTGGATAAACTCCGCCATTGTCGCCATGGCTAGTACGTCAGAAAATTGATTTGATCATCCGAACCATTGAAGTAAAATCGATGACGGATGAGTAAAAATGCTAACCCAATGTGATATTTCAGCGTGAGTTCAAATCTCATCCTGATCGCCAATTATCTGTTGTGACCGTAGAAAACGAAATTTTTATGAAAATAGGTTAAAATTTAATGTTTAAAAGCTATAGGGCATACATGCCGGCGGTCGGTCATGCCAGGGGGGTAGCGGCCTCCACGGAGAGGGGGTGGGGTCGCGTCAACCCAGGGGGTAACCCCCCTGGCCGGTCAAATTTTCCTAGGGGGTCGGTCGTGAGGACCTTGTTTTTGGTCTTCGCAGCCATATTTTTGCCAATGAGGTCAGTTTTTGCGCTAGGGTCCTGCCTCAAAACTGATCGAGACGCAATAAAAATATTATTCATGGCCACATTATGTATTTGCGTATTTACACTAGACTAAACATATATATTTATATAGTACATATATACCGCGCATAGCATTGCTTTTATAGGCTTTTGAGCGCTAGCTGCCTTTGTTTTTTATCGTATTGTAAATACCTAGCTTATTATCATTTGAGGAGTGATGGGTGATATTTGGAAAATGCAAAATATTGTTATATGTATTATTGTATGCAAAATATTGTACGTATGTTTTATATCTTTCGATTAAAATGGTTGTGTTGTTGTACACGACGTTTATGCTACGTTTACGTTATAAAGGACCCCCCCATGTGAAAGTTTTGTCCCCCTATGGTCTAGACCATACCATCCAGTGGTATAAAGTGTATACCTACACTATATAATAACACAGATGGTGTATGAGACACCATCACCTTAGCTATAGTGTCTAAACCTACTTACTGTTTTTTACTGACGGTGTCCAACACATTATATGAAAAATTTTTATGACGGTGTCCAAGACACCATATAAAAAATTTTACTGACGGTGTCCAAGACACCAAATAAAAATTTTCGAAGTGTGGGGACACCATAAAATATAATCGAAGGTGTCCCTAACAGCATGTACGCTATTATAAAAGTAAAAATATTAATAGAAACTTCGTGCGACGAATCTGAGTAATTTATTTGTGACCATCGTTCCATGTGCTTGAAGTATTTGGCAATTACCGTACAATATTACAGATTTTTTGATTTTGCAACTGTTATCGCTTTTTCATACAATAAAAATATAGCTTCCACATTGTTACGAACGTTATGTCTTATACAAGACATGACTTGACCGAAGTCGGGGAACAACCGAACACCTAACCAAGCAGTCCGATCCCATGCGACATTTAAATAACAATCACCGTGCACATGCATGGCATCTTACTGTTTGTTACTTCCCAAGTCATTGGTCGCCGCTTACTGGATATACGGCATATCAGATTCGTGCTGTGATCTTAATATGAGTAAAAATATACGGTGGTATTTTGCGAATCTATTACAAACTGTATTTCGTATATTAAACGCTCTAGTAATATACGTTTAAAAACGAATTGAATTATTGTGAAATACTAAAAATTTCAAGTAAGCATTCAAGTAATAAAAAATGCTACCATAAACATTATTACTTTAAAACGGCTATAGTTCACACGAGTCATTTGAGCTGTCAGTATCACATAGAGCATATTCATATAGTCCTGCTGTTTTAGTCCATGTCTTAACACGTTTTTCATCGCTGCCTCTGCGGTTGTTTCTTTCTGTCACTAAGCAACGCAAGGATTTCCTGAACTTTACATCTAAATATAAATTTATTACTAGTGTAGTTTATATTACGTTCGATCCGAACCGATTTGATTTGTATTCCCATTACGCCACATTCTATGCCATCTATCAATCTTATGGCCCAATGGGCCGAAGTATTTGGATCCGATTAAAACGCATATATGAAATGTACCAAACGAGAAATTCTTGAAACATGCCAAGATTGCTATCCGACGAGTTTCGACATGGCAACGCAAACCAGTTGATTTCGGGTTTTATAAGACGTAGCACGAGTACAATTTTATACTCTTTTTTATAGTAATAATATTTATTTTAACTGATCTCGATGCGGTTTGGCCAAATTATGCGTGAGTAAACTTAAGGTGACCCCGCCAACCACCATATTCAGTCATTACCGATAGCGAATCTCTAACTCTTGTTAGGGAAAACAGGCTTAATTCGGTTTTAGCTAACCGAAAAGTGGCAAAATCAAATTCAACTGCTAGAAATTAGATCTTGTGTTCGAACAGAATTTTGGTGATTTCAGTTTGCAGAAATTCTGTTCCCTAATGTATTATCATTTAAATCTGGATTATACTGTGCTCGTGAACAAATTTAATGCAAAAGTGACGTCACAATCAAATCGGCAAATTTTCGTTCTCAAACATTTGGGTAATTTTACTTCAATTTGTGCGAACACGAAATGGTTAGATTTAAATCGCGAGCGCTGTCTTCGAGAACAGTTTTAGGCCGAATTTCAATTGATCAAAGAGCGTTTCGTAACAAATTTATCCAAAAATCGGGTCATTTTAAGTTTACTCGCGTATTACATTGGTTCCAAAGTTTGTAAAATCGGCCCCTATTATAGGTTACTTAAAATACGTAAAATTTTAAACAAATTAAATTCATTCAAACAACTAAACATCCGAAAGCAATAGTGTAGTTTGAGCCTTAACGATATCACATTGTCCAGTATTAGTGCCTTATCCATCAGTACTGTCAAAAATTGTATTCGCAGTTTATACCAATGATCACTGCAGTACACTAAAGGGACGAACCACATATATATTACGACAGTGGAATTCAATGAAAATTATGGTTTGTGTGTTCATATAAAACGTGTATTTTACTGAGTGTATTGGCTCAGCTTAATAAATTCACGTGTATCGTGAAATTTCTCACTTGCAAGCTTTTTATTGTATACATATATTTTCGCCATGTTTTCTGTTGTGTCTTGACGTATATTTGTTGTTGCACGCATTACACATCACACTGTTGAGTTAATTGTAAACTTTGTAACAATGGTAAACTAAATATTTTGATGATGTATTTTGTGATTATATTTATCGATTTGTAGTCCGCCTTAGGTGCAGTTGTACATAGGTACTTGAATTTGGAAAGCAAGCAATTTAACTCCGACATGCTGTGCATTGTAGTGATCATATAAAACACAGTCTGAGAAACGGCGAAAATATTGTCAGAGCATGACGGCTGTGGCATTATTTAATTGAGTTATAACATTCTTTTGACTTAACCAAAAATTGATTGATAATTTGTCAACAAAAAGAACGTTTAAGTTTGCCCTTTTAAGACTGTTCAAGTTCTCGTAATAGTATGCAGTGAAATGGTTCGCAGTTAAAGTTCACATATTGTGTTTGAAAACCTATCAACTTTAGGAATAGGATATAAAACTTTGGTATATATGATATATTATAAAAAAACTGATGATCATGTGTAACTTCTAAACTTGTTGTCCTAATTTTTACCATTAAAGCAGAACTATGGCGTTTATTAAGCAACACCGGCAGCAATGCCACGGAATAATGCAGCAAAAAACCTGGGGAATTCTTCGCTACGGTAGGGTGGTCGAAGTAGATACTATCACGTTTAAAACAACCATGAGACAATTGCTGTGTTCAGAATTTATTAGGTAGGATAAACTCTGACAGCATCTACTTCTAATGAGTTCAGAACTATTAATTTTATACCGCAACGAGCTGATAGGATGAAATAGACATCTCTATTTCCAAAATACGGTGAACAGACGTCAGTTAAATAGATTTATAGTCTTCAAAAATGCATTCGTAAGAATTAATATGTTTCCCAATCTTCACAGGAGGTATAAAGTATAGCACTTATAAAGATAGATGGTCTTGGTCGGACGCATTAGAGCATGGCCAATGGGGCTCCTCCCCTTCATATCAGAGCCCGGGTAACATCCCGCCGGTCCTTTTGCTGAGAATGGCCGGAGTAGAGTAGACGTTACCCCCTCTAGTAGTACAGCCTGTGTAAAATGGAAAACTATTCCTTAAAACTTATTTATGAGAAGAGATAAACTGAGTTTTATCTGATAAACACACACATGTTTACACGTTAATGCTGCAGAGCACAATAACAATAATATTGGAAGAGAAGTGAAGTTGTAGAATAAAGACATAAACAAAAGGCGAGGACTGGTGTTGTGGAGAGAGCTTAAAATGTCAATACATCCACATATTCGATGCATTACGAGCATAAGGACATGATAATACAATACAACAACGTAAAACGAAGATTGCTACCAGCTACGAACAATAAATACAAACAGATACGAGGCGAAACGACGGAGGTATTGACACTTACAATAAAAGCCGAGCAATAATGTGAATAGATAGTGTACGCTCGACTAGTAGAGGCGAAGCTGGAGAGGTCCGTCTGGGACGAATATGGCTCCCAGTGCTCAGTCGATATGCTGCTGGTCCACTCCAGAATCCAGCGGAATCTGGACAATCTTGGCCCATTACAAACGGACTAGTTTCAACTTCGTGCTAAACACCATTGCCAAACAGACCATCCGGGCCCAAAAGATGTAGGCGGAGTGTAGTTGGTGAAACTTGGTGAACTATCCGGATTGCGGATGGTATATTGATCGCCTTAATCGTCGTTATTATCCCACATTTTCTAGGTAAGCCGTCGAAATATTTAACAGGCGGAAACGCAATTAATGTGGCTGAATAGTAAAGCGCGCAGTTAGAGGTACAATATATGAAACTTTGTATATAAATGTTCAGCTTGGTAGCTGGGTAGACTCAGGGCTGAAGGGGGAGGCGGCCGTTTCCTGTTCAGTAGACATACTACAACAACGTAAAATATGCGAATTAGAAATTGATACGGTAATATTAGTTGAAAATTTTTGAACAAACATCGCCTTCGTCACGAATCTGTGGATCCACTACGGAGTCCGATAAGCAGCAGCTTGTCATCCTAAACCTGTGTAAAAAATTTCACTTCTCAACCTCTTCGCTGCCAGCACCATCTATATCACAGTAGTGTTTAAATCCTTTGTGGCGGAAGCACGTATGCGAAACTATTACGCTAAACGCTGAATACGTATGCATGTCGTTAGCAACTCTTTATATGCTGGCAACGAAATCTGTATTTGTGCTCGAAAAACGAATAGCAAATTGTAGAAAATATAAAACGTAAAACTTATACGTTACATAAAACATTCTTTATGAACTAACAAACTATGATAAAATGTAACAGGGTCGTTCCGACCCTGCCACGGATACTTTAGGACAACTACACCCAAAATTGGATTGGGATACGTCGGATAGGGCTGGTCACGTACAAGGGTCGCCTCGCACCAGCGGACATTCTGCAGGAAAGTATAGACCGTGTGGTTTACGTTAATATTTTGTATAAAAGGTGCAGGCTATTTTGTATAAAAGGTGCAGGCTATTTTGTATAAAATGTGCAAGTATTTTGTATAAGATGTGCAAGTTATTTTGTACAAAGTGTGCAAGTTATTTTGTATAAAACGTGCAAGTTATTTTGTATAAAATGTGCAGGCTATTTTGTATAAAATGTGCGAGTTATTTTGTATAAAATGTGCGAGTTATTTTGTATAGAATGTGCAAGTTATTTTGTATAAAATGTGCAAGTCGTTTTGTATAAAATGTGCAAGTTATTTTGTATAAAATGTGCAAGTTATTTTGTATAAAATGTGCGAGTTATTTTGTATAAAATGTGCAAGTTATTTTGTATAAAATGTGCAAGTTATTTTGTATAAAATATGCAAGTTATTTCTGTATAAAATGTGCAGTTATTTGTATGAAATGTGTAGCTTGTTTCGTATAAAATGTGCATATTAACATTTTGTGTAAAAATAATGTGCAGTCTCGCATAAACATGTCGTTTGGCCCAATGGACCATTTTGCATTATTGTAATCCGTCAGGGACGAGTGTTCCGATCGGTCCCCAAATTGCGAGGAAAGGAGCCCCAACCGACCTGTAGAACTGAGAATAGAGTACTACGCCGACGACAGTTGGAAGGCAGTCGACAACTCAACCGGTAGGTATTCGTGTTATAGGGTTGACGGTTACGACCGTCCGGGAATAGGAGGCCCCTAGCTGCACGTTCAGGAAAACACGTCTGTTAAGACCGAAATCAAAAATGTTAAGTTTACTTGATTATAATAATATATTAGGTAATGGTTATGGAAAACAACAAGCTAGAATAGACGGAAATCACACTTTGGTAGCACTTGTAACTATCGGGGATGACGGATGCCGGGCTCGTTCAAAGGTCCGTCGCCGTCTGCGATATCATGGTACGGAAAATAACCAGAGTAGGCTGGTGAAACGCTTTGAAAATTGCAAATAGATATTCACAGGCCCTCCGGACAACGCCGCAACTTCGCTTGTAACACGTAGAGACACTCGCTACTTACGCTAGGTAGGACTGTCATCAGGGAACCCGGACCATCACTTTCCATGTAGTTAGGATGCATCATATACAAAATATATACATGTATCTATTCATGTGTTATGCTGTGGACAACCTTTAAACCAACCGGCCTTGTTTCTGCGACCTATTGTAGTATGCAACTAATACGAACCCCACTTTCTAACACTCTCGCCGCCACACCCCGCGTCAGAATCGGTGCACGCGACCCCTCGTTTTGTTCACCGTGATTAGTTGAATCCAACCATATGCTCTGTACCTGTGCCCGAATCCCCGCTGACCCGCGACAGCCACAGGAAGTGCCTAGAAAGCAGTCGTCAACTGCTGATGGGCGCCGACAATTCGAGATTTTTCACTCTACTCTAAAATGGGCGAATCGCCCCTCGTTAGATTTGTCTCGATGAGACATCTCCAAAAATACCCGGCGGGTCTCGCTCCGCCGCTCCGTTAACCCGTACGACCAACAAACGCGCCCCCCATCGTTGCCTCGACTCTCTCTAATCGCACCAATTTTAGCACCACTTTTACTTCTACCGCCCCGATGGCGGTATCACCCCTCGTTCAAATCCTGGACGCTGAGTCAAGACCTCCGCCCTCCGCTTAACGCAGGAGAGCCCGCTAAACGCCCCCACACTAATACACATCCGAACCCACAAATGGGTTCCAACCCGTGCTATTTACAGTACTCCCTGGCGGGCGTCAATCCCGCCCTTTTTCTTCAGCTTTGTCCTATTAACGCAGAACCCATTATCAAGTTGCCCCCCCTGCTCCAGGCCCCCTAGAGTCCGCGGGAGGGCCCTAAAGTCACCCCCCGTTCGTCCTATACGTCCATCTTTGTCCGTCCGTAAAACTCTGAAATTTTACGAATTTTAGTACGTAGTGTCCTCGTCCGTCCGTTTTTTCTATGTCCTTATATATCGTTATATACATATATATATATATATATATCGGATACTCATAAAAGACACACGAACACATATACAAACATACACAACACACGCTAGACATTTCGGCGTCCTGAGCGACAGAAAGGTCGCTCAGGATAGACACAAACTCACAACACACCAAACACAACAACGACAAAGCAACAAAGAAGAAAACCGACCAGAAACGTCGGTTAAAGAAAGAAAATGAGGACAAAAACGAAAGGACAGCGAGGACACGAGGCGGGTGTGGGAAGGGTAGCGGGACAAGGGTAACCCGGTGGGAATTTCGATGGGCTGGGGCCGAATTTGGTCTCAGGACAGAAAACGGGGTTGATTGATACCAAACACGAGGGGGAAGGACGTAATAGCGGGTTGGAACCCACTTGTGGGTTCGGATGTGTATTAGTATGGGGGCGTTTAGCGGGCTCTCCTGCGCTAACGGAAGGGCGGAGCGACGCCCGCCAGGTATCGTTGGACTCAGCGTCCAACGACGATTTGAACGAGGGGTGATACCGCCATCGGGGCGGTAGAAGTAAAAGTGGTGCTAAAATTGGTGCGATTAGAGAGAGTCGAGGCAACGATGGGGGGCGCGTTTGTTGGTCGTACGGGTTAACGGAGCGGCGGAGCGAGACCCGCCGGGTATTTTTGGAGATGTCTCATCGAGACAAATCTAACGAGGGGCGATTCGCCCATTTTAGAGTAGAGTGAAAAATCTCGAATTGTCGGCGCCCATCAGCAGTTGACGACTGCTTTCTAGGCACTTCCTGTGGCTGTCGCGGGTCAGCGGGGATTCGGGCACAGGTACAAAGCATATGGTTGGATTCAACTAATCACGGTGAACAAAACGAGGGGTCGCGTGCACCGATTCTGACGCGGGGTGTGGCGGCGAGAGTGTTAGAAAGTGGGGTTCGTATTAGTTGCATACTACAATAGGTCGCAGAAACAAGGCCGGTTGGTTTAAAGGTTGTCCACAGCATAACACATGAATAGATACATGTATATATTTTGTATATGATGCATCCTAACTACATGGAAAGTGATGGTCCGGGTTCCCTGATGACAGTCCTACCTAGCGTAAGTAGCGATTGTCTCTACGTGTTACAAGCGAAGTTGCGGCGTTGTCCGGAGGGCCTGTGAATATCTATTTGCAATTTTCAAAGCGTTTCACCAGCCTACTCTGGTTATTTTCCGTACCATGATATCGCAGACGGCGACGGACCTTTGAACGAGCCCGGCATCCGTCATCCCCGATAGTTACAAGTGCTACCAAAGTGTGATTTCCGTCTATTCTAGCTTGTTGTTTTCCATAACCATTACCTAATATATTATTATAATCAAGTAAACTTAACATTTTTGATTTCGGTCTTAACAGACGTGTTTTCCTGAACGTGCAGCCAGGGGCCTCCTATTCCCGGACGGTCGTAACCGTCAACCCTATAACACGAATACCTACCGGTTGAGTTGTCGACTGCCTTCCAACTGTCGTCGGCGTAGTACTCTATTCTCAGTTCTACAGGTCGGTTGGGGCTCCTTTCCTCGCAATTTGGGGACCGATCGGAACACTCGTCCCTGACGGATTACAATAATGCAAAATGGTCCATTGGGCCAAACGACATGTTTATGCGAGACTGCACATTATTTTTACACAAAATGTTAATATGCACATTTTATACGAAACAAGCTACACATTTCATACAAATAACTGCACATTTTATACAGAAATAACTTGCATATTTTATACAAAATAACTTGCACATTTTATACAAAATAACTTGCACATTTTATACAAAATAACTTGCACATTTTATACAAAATAACTTGCACATTTTATACAAAATAACTTGCACATTTTATACAAAACGACTTGCACATTTTATACAAAATAACTTGCACATTCTATACAAAATAACTCGCACATTTTATACAAAATAACTCGCACATTTTATACAAAATAACTTGCACACTTTGTACAAAATAACTTGCACATCTTATACAAAATACTTGCACATTTTATACAAAATAGCCTGCACCTTTTATACAAAATAACTTGCACGTTTTATACAAAATAGCCTGCACCTTTTATACAAAATAACTTGCACGTTTTATACAAAATATTAACGTAAACCACACGGTCTATACTTTCCTGCAGAATGTCCGCTGGTGCGAGGCGACCCTTGTACGTGACCAGCCCTATCCGACGTATCCCAATCCAATTTTGGGTGTAGTTGTCCTAAAGTATCCGTGGCAGGTGTATTGTAGTATACGCAAAAAACGATTATAAATCGCGCTTCCTGTGTACGCAGTCAGAAAAATGTGATGCTAATTCGCAAAATAGCGACAACAAACAGAAGCTACATGTTGTTATATGATAAATTTTTGTTCGCATATATACGGAAAAAATCTTTGTTCGCGTACACTCATCGTTTTTACGATTTAGAACTGACTCGACATAAGAACAATCCAAGTGTACGCACCTGACGTGGACTCAAACATTATAGTTCGTTATTTGTTACGTTACTCACCATCCGTATGTGTCGATTCCCTGCGAGCGAAGAGATCACGCATCGCATCTCCTCGAGCATGAGGGCTCCGGCGAGTAAGATGGTAATCACTCTACTGCTATGAATATTTAACCTATACTAGAGCAGGTATGCATTGCATAAATCACGCGTAGACTTAATCTGAGCGTAAACCGAAGCTTAACCTAGGTTCGCATTCATTACTCTATTTAACATATATTTTAACTATATAATATACCGTGTACCTATACGTACACGTGAACATCCAAATAGCGCGTATATCAGTGGAATCGCTAAATATATTTTCAAATTCACAAGTAAAGCAAGCGTCTACCTACGCTGCTCACAACTAAATTATTATTTTTTATCATAGTTTGTTAGTTCATAAAGAATGTTTTATGTAACGTATAAGTTTTACGTTTTATATTTTCTACAATTTGCTATTCGTTTTTCGAGCACAAATACAGATTTCGTTGCCAGCATATAAAGAGTTGCTAACGACATGCATACGTATTCAGCGTTTAGCGTAATAGTTTCGCATACGTGCTTCCGCCACAAACGATTTAAACACTACTGTGATATAGATGGTGCTGGCAGCGAAGAGGTTGAGAAGTGAAATTTTTTACACAGGTTTAGGATGACAAGCTGCTGCTTATCGGACTCCGTAGTGGATCCACAGATTCGTGACGAAGGCGATGTTTGTTCAAAAATTTTCAACTAATATTACCGTATCAATTTCTAATTCGCATATTTTACGTTGTTGTAGTATGTCTACTGAACAGGAAACGGCCGCCTCCCCCTTCAGCCCTGAGTCTACCCAGCTACCAAGCTGAACATTTATATACAAAGTTTCATATATTGTACCTCTAACTGCGCGCTTTACTATTCAGCCACATTAATTGCGTTTCCGCCTGTTAAATATTTCGACGGCTTACCTAGAAAATGTGGGATAATAACGACGATTAAGGCGATCAATATACCATCCGCAATCCGGATAGTTCACCAAGTTTCACCAACTACACTCCGCCTACATCTTTTGGGCCCGGATGGTCTGTTTGGCAATGGTGTTTAGCACGAAGTTGAAACTAGTCCGTTTGTAATGGGCCAAGATTGTCCAGATCCGCTGGATTCTGGAGTGGACCAGCAGCATATCGACTGAGCACTGGGAGCCATATTCGTCCCAGACGGACCTCTCCAGCTTCGCCTCTACTAGTCGAGCGTACACTATCTATTCACATTATTGCTCGGCTTTTATTGTAAGTGTCAATACCTCCGTCGTTTCGCCTCGTATCTGTTTGTATTTATTGTTCGTAGCTGGTAGCAATCTTCGTTTTACGTTGTTGTATTGTATTATCATGTCCTTATGCTCGTAATGCATCGAATATGTGGATGTATTGACATTTTAAGCTCTCTCCACAACACCAGTCCTCGCCTTTTGTTTATGTCTTTATTCTACAACTTCACTTCTCTTCCAATATTATTGTTATTGTGCTCTGCAGCATTAACGTGTAAACATGTGTGTGTTTATCAGATAAAACTCAGTTTATCTCTTCTCATAAATAAGTTTTAAGGAATAGTTTTCCATTTTACACAGGCTGTACTACTAGAGGGGGTAACGTCTACTCTACTCCGGCCATTCTCAGCAAAAGGACCGGCGGGATGTTACCCGGGCTCTGATATGAAGGGGAGGAGCCCCATTGGCCATGCTCTAATGCGTCCGACCAAGACCATCTATCTTTATAAGTGCTATACTTTATACCTCCTGTGAAGATTGGGAAACATATTAATTCTTACGAATGCATTTTTGAAGACTATAAATCTATTTAACTGACGTCTGTTCACCGTATTTTGGAAATAGAGATGTCTATTTCATCCTATCAGCTCGTTGCGGTATAAAATTAATAGTTCTGAACTCATTAGAAGTAGATGCTGTCAGAGTTTATCCTACCTAATAAATTCTGAACACAGCAATTGTCTCATGGTTGTTTTAAACGTGATAGTATCTACTTCGCCTACCCTACCGTAGCGAAGAATTCCCCAGGTTTTTTGCTGCATTATTCCGTGGCATTGCTGCCGGTGTTGCTTAATAAACGCCATAGTTCTGCTTTAATGGTAAAAATTAGGACAACAAGTTTAGAAGTTACACATGATCATCAGTTTTTTTATAATATATCATATATACCAAAGTTTTATATCCTATTCCTAAAGTTGATAGGTTTTCAAACACAATATGTGAACTTTAACTGCGAACCATTTCACTGCATACTATTACGAGAACCTAAACAGTCTTAAAAGGGCAAACTTAAACGTTCTTTTTGTTGACAAATTATCAATCAATTTTTGGTTAAGTCAAAAGAATGTTATAACTCAATTAAATAATTACCACAGCCGTCATGCTCTGACAATATTTTCGCCGTTTCTCAGACTGTGTTTTATATGATCACTACAATGCACAGCATGTCGGAGTTAAATTGCTTGCTTTCCAAATTCAATTACCTCATGTCACAACCTGCACCTAACAATGCAATCGATAAATATCATAAAATCATGCATCAAAATATTTAGTTTACCATTGTTACAAAGTTTACTATTAACTCAACAGTGTGATGTGTAATGCATACAACAACAAATATACGTCAAGACACAACAGAAAACATGGCGAAAATATATGTATACTAAATAAAAAGCTTGCAGAGTGAGAAATTTCACGATAGGCGTCAATTTATTAAGCTGAGCCGATACACTCAGTAGAATTCACGTTTTATATGAACACACAAACCATAATTTTCATTGAGATGAAAATATCGGTTTAGATCCCCCGTTCGTCCCTTTAGTGTACTGCAGTGATCAATTTGGTATAAACTGCGAATACAAATTTTGACAGTACTGATGGATAAGGCACTAATACTGGACAATGTGATATCTCGTTAAGGCTCAAACTACACTCCTGCTTTCGGATGTTTAGTTGTTTCAATGAATTTAATTTGTTTAAAATTTTACGTATTTTCAGTAACCGATAATCAAGGGCCAATTTTACAAACTTTGGAACCAATGTAATACGCTAGTAAACTTAAAATGACCCCGATTTTTGGATAAATTTGTTACGAAACGCTCTTTGATCAATTGAAATTCGGCCTAAAACTGTTCTCGAAGACAGCGCTCGCGATTTAAATCTAACCATTTCGTGTTCGCACAAATTGAAGTAAAATTACCCAAATGTTTGAGAACGAAAATTTGCCGATTTGATTGTGACGTCACTTTTGCACTTAAATTTGTTCACAGAGCACAGTATAATCCAGATTTAAATGATAATACATTAGGGAACAGAATTTCTGCAAACTGAAATCACCAAAATTCTGGTTCGAACACAAGATCTAATTTCTAGCAGTTGAATTTGATTCCCCCACCTTTCGGTTAGCTAAAACCGAATTAACCCTGTTTTTCCCTAACAATAGTTAGAGATTCGC
>JASANE010019154.1:0-20026 GCA_030248225.1 Trileptium ribeirensis
TTTTGATAGAATTTGCGTTCTGTTGGAGTTGTCTCACTAGTTCGCTACGGGGGTTCCAGAGTGGTTGCACATATAAAGTTCGCAAATTCGGGGTAAGTAGCTACGCCGAGAAATGAAGATGGAGTGCCCAAATAAATAAAGGTCACAAGTAAATTTTAGTTCTTTCAAAAACAACAGTCCACATTGGTGAAAAGCTTGAAATCGAATTTTGAACAGCCACTGCGCCAATGCTGCATTTTTTATAATGTGACGTCAAAATCACTAATTGTTGTGAAATTTACTTTGTCGCCACTGCATATTTCGTCGTTCTTGATCAACATTAAGAGAGTAAAGCTGACAGGTAATATGACATTATTAAGATTAGCAAACAATGACAAATGGCGTTATACAATAACAGTTGCTTTAGTTTGGCTATTGGTTTTCACGATGGTTTAATGTTTATAAATTTCAGATGGGTTCAAGACATCGAATTGATTTGCGATTATATCAATCCAGGTTTGGTGTATATTCTCGAAAAGCAGCAAAACTTTGGTATATATTTCGTTAATGTTGTTTTCTTTATGTTATACATTCTTATTTATGCCAGAACGATTAAGGCTTTCCGCCTGTGTAAAGCATTTATCTTACAGTTATTTCTGAATAAGTTATATGCAAGTTAAAGATACCTAATAATGAGACATTTGAGGTTAGTTTTTTGGTTTTTAGCATTTATATCAAGTACAAAACTTGTTCTACAATTTAGAGCTATATTGTTTAAAAGTTATCAATAGTAGGGAAAAATGCTCTTTACGAGCATGGTAAAAGAAATCCTTGACAAATATATTGTTGGGAAAATATACCGCTAGGCAATGAGTGTTTAATTGAGTATGTGAAGCTAATGTTGTCGGTAGAAAATGCTGTTACATGAACAAGGAATAATCGAGATGATGCGGCGCTTTGAAAAAACATTTGTTTGCTTAATGCCCTGGAGATATGTCGTTGGTCACTTTGGTGGAAAAATGCTTTATTGTTTTTAATTTAGTGCGGTGTTCTATATGGTGTGTTGGACTTGGTGTACTGTACTACAATAGTTAGCGTAACCGCGTTCGAGCGCTTGATGGTATTCCACTTTCTTAAAACTTGCATAGTCCGCCAAGCACAGATTTTCGCAGTTAAAACAAACGTGATGTAATATCTTTACTTCATGGATCAATATGTCGTGTTACGGCAATAAAAACGCAGAGGTTATAGACTACAGGAGTATATAATTTCCAATTTGCCTGAATGAAATTAATGCAGATTCAAAACAAAACTTAATCCTATTTTTATTTATTTTCGGGCTGATATTTAAGAGACGTCTTTTCCACAAAAAGTTAGAAAGCCAAAAACAAAGTTCAAGTCATACGAATGTAACAACTAACAATCGCGTGATTTTAAAATAAATGTCTTTGAGACAAAAGAGATAAAACACTCTAAAACCTGCAGTTAACAAAAATCCTGACGTCTCTTTCAGCTCGTGGTAGTGGTAATTCGATCGATGTATTTTTTAATATCCTGTTATTGTAATGTTGAGAACGTTTGATCTGGGCCAGAAAGATGCAATAATAAGTATGTTTTTGAGTTTACGAAGTGTGTGAAATATTAAATAATTCTCACTGTAGCCAGTGATACAAGCTTAGCGAAAAATGCTCACTCGCCATAGTAGTTAATTTCGAAGATGACCGTTTTTTGGTTTCGGATGACACGCACAACTCAACCTACACAAGCTGGACGATTTACTCACGCGATAGCTCATTTAAAAGCTCAAAATCTATATTTCTGTAATTTAGGTAGACGTTAATACCTATTCCAACTGCCCCCCCACACCCGCATAGAAACGGACCGAAAAGGCCCGATAAATCGTATTATTGACTGTACATCTTCATAAGTAATTCATACTCGTGGGCAAACAAAATTCTACCAGCGCGAAAGCCGGCCTCCGGCCGCCGCGGCCCGCTTCGCGCCGGTAGTATGGCAGAGTGGGCCTGCGGCCCCCGTTTTTCTGGAAAACAGTATTTTTTAAGTTATGACATTTGTAACAGATACAAACTTACTCTGTTTTCATCCCTAGTTCGGTATGTGTTAAAATAGCGAAAACACTATTACACCCTTACGGATGTGTCAAAATGTCGAAAACAGTATCATACCTTTACGGATGTGTCAAAATGTCGAAAACAGTATCATACCCTTACGGATATGTCAAAATGTCGAAAACAGTATCATACTCTTACGGATATGTCAAAATGTCGCAAACAGTATCATACCCTTACGGATATGTCAAAATATCGAAAACATTATCATACCCTTACAGATGTGTCAAAATGATAAAACACTATTATACCCTTATGGATGTGTTAAAATGTCGTAAACACTATTATACCCTTATGGATGTGTTAAAATGATGAAAACAACATTACCCCATTACAGATGTGTTAAAATGTCGAAAACAGTGTCATACCCTTACGGATGTGTCAAAATGCCGAAAACAGCATTACCCCTTTATGGATGTGTTAAAATGATGAAAACAACATTACAACCCTACGGGTATGTTAAAGTACTGAAAACACTATTGCCCACTTACGGATGTGTCAAAATGTCGAAAACACTATTATACCCTTATGGATGTGTTAAAATGATGAAAACAACATTACCCCATTACAGATGTGTTAAAATGATAAAAACAACATTACCCCCTCACGGTTGTGTTAAAATAGCGAAAACACTATTACACTCTTCCGGATGTGTCAAAATGTTGAAAACAGCATCACACCCTCACGGATATGTCAAAATGTATCATACCCTTACACTTTACAGATGTGTCAAAATGATAAAAACCGTATCATAAGATGGTTTAAGAGGAGGTCTCCCAATTAGGGGGTACATCCCAATTGCAAAAGTTCGTCGATAGTTTCGGCGCGTCTTAAAGAAATGAAACAAAATCAGTTCGTCAAAATCCATGAAGCAGTTGAAAAGTTACACCATTAAAACGTATAAAATGACACTATTTTTTTATTTCAAGGGGGGTGGGTTGTGAAAAAACATAAGAGGTGCCCAAAAATATTGTCCCTGCATTCCCATATCGATTTCCTGCCCAACAAAAAAACCGCATAAAAATCCATAAACAGTTTCAAAAGTTATGATCAAAAATATATGACCAATCCAAAACTTGGGACACACACACACAGACATACGGCAATTACATTATAAGATAGCATATTATAGTGTTTTTTGTTAAGCGGTTCTCTCTGGATGCAGGATTTGGTTCAAAACCGGCTTTTAAATACGCTCATGACATCCAAAATGCCGGAAAGCTGCAATATCTCCGCAACCGCTCGAGCTACATTAGTGTTGTTGCTCTCATTGTATACAACAATTATTATTTCATCCTCTAAGTACGCAATAAGCGGGTATATCTCCTCAACCGTTCATACAACATGGCTGATACCTCGACTCATCTTGTAAGTTGATCAGTGTAGCTGTGCACGTCTTTCTAAATTATTCATTATTCTGAATCCAACACTTGAATCAAGTTATTAGTTTAGGAGTTCATTTCCTTGAACCACCAGTTTATTCTACATGTATGTCAAAATGCGTCGCGAAAAGTATTGCATTTCAGGCGTCCTGGACAAACTGGTTCAGTGGACATTGGAAGCACTAGATTTCAAGATTGCTTTGCAGCTAGCAGATACAAATGTCGTGTTTTGTTTGCGGCAGATTAAAGCAGGTCTTCGATTATGCAGCGCATTAGCATCTAGCGATCCTTCCATATGTAGTAGGCTGATGACTGCCAACGTTCATTCAAAATTAATCGATTTATTTGAGCTTGATGTAATGTCAACTCCAATAAAACTGATTATTGCTATGACATTACTTGAATCTATGTGTTACCCGGAAGGAATGAGATCATTTGTGAGCTCGCAATGCGGCAAAGAAAATCTATCGGGCGAGCCGGATGTGTCCTTGATGGACACAAGCTCAAACGTGAAAAGTGAACTAATGGATTTATCAAACGCAATTGCCGATACACAAATTGAATTGACAGGTGGTGGTGTACAAGTGAAAAACAGTGTTACACCGTACCAGCGACTAATGCGTCTAATGCTCAGGCAACAAAATAGTAGAGTTGTTGCAGCGCTGCAGCCTGTTTTTCGGTTAGCACATTTTTATGAAATTGCCGCCGTTAAATTCGCTGACTGCGTTCACCGATGCATTAGTAGTGAGAACAGCTCGATTCACGAAAAGAGATTTTCATTTAGCGACGCAAATGATAAAGATTTACCTGGAGAAGGAGTTAAGGTCAAATCTGATGCTGAACGTTCCGAAACCGAGGCTACTGTTAGTGTTTCCGATATTTCCATGACACAAGCTGCAAATGATATGACAGTCGTATCTGAAGGGGATGATCACATGATTGTTGACCAAATGACTATAATCAGTGTACAGCAAAATGAAGATAATATGGATGATGACATCGAGTCAGGTGACGACGTGCTACAGAGCGAACAGCTTATGAATCTTAAGGAGAATATCGATAACATTTGTGTTTGCATGAAAGCGCTGTGCAAGTTGCTACGTTTTGCGCATGACCTTATTGTAAGTTTTGGTGTTACGATATTTGTTATATACACCCGCTAGATAAGTTTATGCTAGCTGTTGTTCCATAGTACTTTAATTTGATATATTTACATCAGAAGTGATTTGTTTTGAGTTAACGATATAAATGTAATCAGTTTTGAGTTTATTGCAGAATTAATATTTCCACGACTGGCATTGTTCGTTTGAAAAGTTGTTTTTATTCATATTATGTTAGAAGGTACTGGTGAACGTGTTCAAATTTGTCCGACATCTGTTTGAACAACACTCGAAAGTAACTGTTAAAGTTTGATCAAAACTGTAAATAAAAAACTTCAAAGGATAAAAATTATTAATAGAGTTATATAAACTTAATGTTAGGAGCGTGTTCGACATGCGTTCTTGGAAATTGTTTTGTTGTACGAAAATCCATTACAACTGTGTTCGGATGTTTGCTTAACATCCTACTGTAATTGCTGGCAGGGACTGTGATGATTGAGTGCCACAGCTGATTCATATAGCGCGTTACATAACATACAGGTACTGGCTTTCCCAAACTGCCTTGAAATTACCAGGGAAAACGATTTGGGGGACACATGGGAGTGGAGAAAATCGGTTTTGCTCCAAACAAGTCTGGGGGACTGAAAAACACGAAAATACTATAAGTAACTGGTTCGCAGTAAATATTCAATATTAATGCATATACCCAAATGACTGACGGCAATTTTTGGTGATTTTAAGTCCCACGGGGCAACAATTTAGGGGTTTAGTTCTATAAAGAAAAAATGGCTTATTTTATGCCTCTGTTGAGAAAACTTGGCATATTAGTAGTTTTAGTCGGGCAGAAAAGTACGTGGGAGATCTGTGTATAGAATCTTATATCGGAAATTAGTAAAATATCGCTGATACCCAGGTGAACGACAAGACTTGTTTATAGAAACCAAAACCATAATAATGTTCTCGATACAAAAAACCTCCTTCACATTAACTCAATAAATAATTGTTACTACGATGTCCATTCATATGCAAAACAAGCATATTAGCTAGCCACACTTCATTCTATTCGCCCCAACAATATATCTCCATTTCTTAAAGACCCAGTATCGATCGCTATATCGAAAGATGTCAACTCTGTGGGGCTGAACTGGGCGAAGCCCAAAAATACTTGGTGTGTGAACACAGGGCCACCCCTCGCCCCTCCGTGGGAAACCTCGAAGTGACTGCAGTGTTTGAATTTTGTTTTAAAGTGTTATGTTTATTGTTTCAATTTTTGCGTTGCGTTAATCTATGCGAACCGTGAATCACAAAATTGAGAACTCATCTTTAACACTATTGTACAGACTCGGACGGACGTTTGAAGGTTTTAGTACTGGTAAAAATGTACAATGTACAACATTTAGAAACCTGTTATCAAACTTTTCATAGATTTCTCTATTCACATATTTTTAAAGCAATGAAACACGATCACAGATTTAGCCATTTCAACTGTGTTCCATGTATAAAGGAGGTGTAAATATTATCTTTATCAGTTTGCTGTTTCGCTATTATGTAATAAGATGACAGCCTACCATTACAGTCAGTGTTTAAAAGCAATTATTTTAAACTGTGACGGGTCAAGTTGTTCGGTTCATAATCAGATTGAACTATAGAAGAAAATGTTTAGCGTTTATGTGCCAGATATACATTATGCATCACAATTATGTACTCAGAAACTTTAACCCTGCTTATTATGGGAACTCTGGAACTGCTACACATTTTGAATAGAGCGAAGATAGCTAGCAGAGTTTTCTCAAATATCGCTTAGCAGAGAAAAAAATTATTGTCGTATATGCGATCGTAACTCTTCACTAAATTGATGAATTTTCAAAGCTCTTCATTGCACGTGTAATATATTTACTTGCACCTAGCTTTATATTGCTTTAACGATTTCCCGCTCAAACTATGACAAAACCGACACGAAATGGAAACTTGAATTTTGGTCATTTAGAGCGCCCAAAAATTTTAGGCTATAACTCTTGCCAAAGGCTCCGGATCGAAAAATAGACAAACAATAGGTATTCTCATCGAAAAATACAACATTGGCATTACGCAATTCTTTGTTAAAGCAGTCGTGTTCGTTCCCAGATATTATTTAGGTAGTGTGTAGAGGACAGAGAAACAAACGATTTAGCGGCTTTAATTATGTCCGGAAAATAGCCGAAGCCTACCCCGTAATATATTGTTGTTGTCTTCAGTGGACCTTAAACGGGACTCCAGCTAGATTCTTTTGGAGCCTGGAAATAATGACTGAGTCAAGACTATGATCAGTGCTTTGCCCCGCGCGCGCGAGTAACTACAGTCGCGGCCAGAAATAAGTGCAATCGAAATCGATCGAAATCGCAATCGATCGAAAATTCGTTTAATCGCAATCGATTGAAATTTCGTTTAATCCAAAAAAATGGGAATTTTAAAATTTTGAAATTTATCTAATTGCGCGAAATTCGAAATCGATCGAAATTTCGTTTAATCAAAATCGATCGAAATTTCGTTTAATCGAAATCGATCGAAATTTCGATCGATTATTTTGCACTTATTTCTGGCCGTGACTGTAGTATGACTTAACGGTGGCAGGCGAAATATTTCAAGTGAATTAGTTCGACGAGAGTTCATCAACTGCCTGCTAACGTTTATCTACATGTACTATTTATTGTAAATTCGACAAAATGACATTTCATATAATCTTTGCTCTGTTCGTGTAGTTGGAGGAATATTATGACCAAATGCAGTATTGCACAAAAGTTTCAGTTCTGCCTAAATTACTGAGCCAGTTGCAGTATTAAGTGGAATTTCGATACAGCACCTTTCACTTGATTTGTTTAATTTGTAAATATATTTTTATGAATATCAATGTATAAATATTATTGCAAACCGTTTAGTACTGGCATATCGAAAATTAGAATTTCTGTCAAGCTGTTTTTCAATATGCACCTATTAAAACGATAACGGTTTTTTACGTACTTATATTCCAAACTAAGGGATAAATAACGAAAATGTAAACTTGTATTTCGTTGTTTTTTTATTATAAAGGGCAAGCCGCGAAAGAAGACGCCAGGAAGAGTATCTTTCGAACTAGATCCATGGTCTTCGCGGGCTTTCGCCACAGCTCTTCAAGTCCTTCGTGCAGGGTAGGTATCCAGTATGTTGCTGTGTAGGACATCCTACGACAGCGTGCAAAAAAGAGCTCATTTTGCTATAGTGTTTTTTCGCTGTATCATTTATGTAAATGTATTCATTCAGCAGACACAACTTGGGTGAAGTAAGAATTTTTATTCCTGAACTAAGCCATAATGATATTTGCAATCTCGTGTTCTAGCGCAATACCTGCGTCTAAGCCTATACTTGTGTTAAGCTTCAAATGCGCCAGACTTTGCGTTCACACACGGACATATGTACGCACAGCATTTGCGTTAATCACTGGGTTACAGAATTACGCCCGCCTGCCTTTGGACCAAAGATAATTATTTTGGTGTCATTTTTATTGATTTTGTGTCATTTGAACATACTATATATCATTAGATGAACGCAGACAATATCTGTGTGCTAAATGATTTTAAATACTAACATGAGTGCTCCCATAGTTTTTATCGGTTGCAATGGAGTAGGCTCTCGCTTTATGTTTAAAACGTTCAACGTTGCGTTATAACCGTAATACAATAACGCCCATAAATAGGTGTAGACGCAGACTGTCGCAATTTCGTCTACTTATATAAACGCAGACAGACAATACGGCGTCTCGACTTGTACAGACGTGATTGCGATCGTCTTTTGTCGCTGACTGTAGTATAATTTTTCAAAAGTAATTATAATATCATTAATCGTTTTATTTGGCAGGAACTTTCTGGAAAGCATACTCGTTCTTACTTCGCATCCCATAGTTTCGATGGATTACAACTTCATTCGTTGTCTGCAAGATATTCTTAGTGTCCTGATGGAAACTCAGCAAGGATTATTATTTCTTGCCACGAACCAGGTTGCAACTAATGCGTTGCTACGCCTACTGCTCCAGAGCCCCGCGGTATGTGTGATGCTCATTTTTATTACATTGAACGCAGTGTAAACTGTATTTACTAACCTAGGTTCCGTTTTGTTTTACACAGTGTTTTAGTGGTTTGTATAAGACTGTTCTCTCTGTTTCGAGGGAATGGAGCTCAGGGTTTTCAAGCACCTGAGGATTTAAGCTGTCCCTGCCCCATGCAACTTTTGCTTCCCTCATGTCAACGTCGCAGCAGCCCTGCTAACCCAGTAGAAATCCTCCCAATGATTTCTGCATTGAAACCACGGCCCCAGATGTATGTCTTCAGCTTGTATATTGATGCTAATGAGAGATCAGATGCATACATAGTAATAATTTCATCGTATAATTTTAATAAAGTCCACAAAGTTGACATAGGCATGGCGATCGTGTTCAGCAGTTTCAAAATGCGTTATTTTTTTTATACTTTTTAGTCAAGGACACTTGTGTTATTTATTTTTACTTATTGTTTTCATAATTTTATCAACTATGGCATAAATTTTACAGGTATATTTTTCTTACTGTCACGGACGAAAATGCAGTACGCGCCAGTAATGACTGTCGATTTTTCGTCGCGAACGAGTGGCTTGCTCGAAATTTGGACACTATTTCAATTCATTATTTCGTGGGGGTGTAGATCTGATCGCGAGCGAGTTCCGAGCGATGATAGTCATTTTTGATGAGTACCTTATATAAGTGCTCTAAACACGGTCACAATTCTGCCTGCCGCGTCCAGACGTAACATTGTCTGAACTTGCGTCCTTCCGCGTTCACACGAAATTCCTTTTGTCTGCGTCCTAGCGATTTTGCGCCCGTTCGTTTCCAATACATGGCAGCATCGAGATTATGGAAAAACCCAAAGGGTACTGTGCTCAAACCATGGGATCAATCAGTGATCACCCATTTACAATAGTTACTTAGAGATATTGTGTCGTCATGTGGAGCGAGTCCGTTCCGGATGGATGCTCCTTAAAGCAAAGGAATGCAATAACAATGTAAAGGTGATGCAAATTTACATTCTTCGCTTGGCTAAGTTACTTCGGTGAACGCTTTTGCACAAATAGAGCATCAAATTTATTATAGGGCGAAAAATAAAATAAATTGTCCGCAAATGCAGAAGTGTGATGATACCTTCAACTGGTAGCAATAATCAAAATAGCTTTCACTCTATAACTTAAGTGGTATCTCACACAGATAGTGAAGAGATATACAATCGCCACCATAAATAAATGAAAAATACTTGAATCAGAATTAACTTCGATTTTGATTATCTCGGATGACGAAAATTCGATCGTGTCTAATTCTAGAGATATTAAATTAATTTCAAATTTAAGAACCGGTAGACTTAATATCGATTAAACGAAATTTCAGTCGATTACGATTTCGATATATTTCAGTTCTTTTCGATTTGCCTTATTTTTGGCCGGGATTGTATGTATTCAATGTAACAGATGAACCCTTATACAGCATGCGGCAGAAATTTTTGATTTTCGTTCGAATCAAGCTCGCTGCTCGAAACATGTTATAACACTGCTTGCTCAATGGTGTTTCGCTCTAAAGGCGACATCGATTTTTTGCGCGTACTGTAGTTACGCACATCTTACTAATTTGAAAGAAATCATTCCACTTAACTTTTACTGAAACTCCGCTGAGTTTATCAGAAAATGATAATATTTAAGCCGTGCTAAAATAAAGATAAAATATAAAATATTTTGGTAATACTAATAAATGAATGCGCTATTCCATACGTATTAGTATTACATACATTGTTGGAGTTGCTCAGTTGGGATATCACTATGGGTCCTAAGGTCGTGTGTTCCAAACCGGGCCATGGTGACTGACCTTTCTGTCCCTTCAGCGTCGGCAAATTGAGTAGCATACGATCGAAAATCACCTATTACGAAGACGACACATGTGGCTCCAGTTACCACTTTAGACCTCGTATTAGGTCTATTTGCAGCGGACATTTTCATTTTCAGTATTACCTACAAGACCGTAGCGTACACTCACATGTATATTAAAAGTTACGTACAATAAACCGATTCATAGCCATGATAACAACAATTATTATGCATGATTTTTGGTTTAAAAGTTTTGTCTGTGCTGCTTATAAAGCTGTGAAAGAAGTAACTGGTATAGTTCAATATACGTCTGCCGACCAAAGACCGGTACCGAGAATATAAACTAATTTCCATTTTTTAATCTTAGTCGACATTTTCCAAGTTCCATAACTTAATATTTACACTAATTTTGAAAAAAGGACTACAGAACCCGTGTTCCTTATGTAGGCGATGTGGCGATATATATAAATTTGTTTCGTAAAGATAAAATGCGGTATAAAAATTTGAACCAAATCATATCGATGAATCCCAAGTTATAAACCACAACATCAAAATCTGTGCGCGGTTTTTTGGCGTAAAATAGTCAGTTTTGACATGATTACTGTTTTGCGGAAAGGTATTGCTGATTATTCTAGTAACTATCAAAGCGAGCGGAAATGAAGCAGCAAGTGTGGCTATTCTGCCCATATTGACGATTTTGCCGTTCCATATTTAATTCAGTTTCCTAAGCCCGCTTGCAGTCCCATCATAGCAATCATTGTTATACACCGGCAATACTTCAGTGATAATGCTATGGTCATTTTAGTCAGATATCAAAATCGAAAAATACGTCGTTTCTTCTTCCGTTGACTAAAAACAAAAACACTTTTGAAATTTATATATCAAAAATTTCAAGAAAAATTATAATTTGAAGTAGTTGAATGTTTACGTAGTAGGGCCTCTAGGACTCCTTATTTGATACCTACCACGTAACTACAATTTGCTTTTATCGTATTTAACAAGCCCGAAAACCACCTATTAGGTACGTCCGATTGACCTACACATTGTAAAAGTCGCGAAATTTGAATGCCAAATTATGCTCCAACAAACGAGCGAACCTCACTCGAACAATTATATACAGCGAATATGATGCTAAAACAACGAAACTAACTTGTTTAACGGGCGAGATAATGTTATAATCCCATATGTTTACCGCAACAAGCAAAACAACTTCCTTGGTGAAAAATTTTGAAATTTTGAGTTTTTGCGGTATTTTTAAACTTGGTCTCGTAGCTCTGAAACGGTATCTCTGACAAAAACTCATATCTGCGAAGTTGTAGCTCTCGATGAGATTTTCGTTGCAAAGCCTCTATCTCGAGATATAGGTTGCGAAGTATAGTGGGTGGAAAAATTCAAAAAAGTGAAGATTGACCCTTAGGGCCCACTTACACTCGGAATACTTTGTCGGCGGGTTAGGGTCAAAAGCAAGAGCGCAAATAGACTGACTTTTTGATCAAATATAAAAATTGTGAAAATCCATCCATTCGATCATGAGTTATGAACTCCACAGACGGACAAAAATAAACTTTTACGATTTTTAACGCTAGCAAAGTTAGAGGTGGAAACTCAGCTCGCTTCGCTTGCTCTTTTTCAGTCAATAATAAATAATTTGATACATCGCGCAAGCCTAGCTGTTGGTTTTGACGACGTTTTAGTGGCCTGATTAGAAAGGTCCGTTTTTCGAAACTTTGTTTTTGTTGTATGTCGGAAAATTTGGTTTACCTCTCACATTATCGTGTCAATTTCCTGGCTAAGATATGTCAAACAATACTATTACTTTGTTTTAGTTTGATCGGTTTATCCTTACTGTAGTATTCGATGTTTAGGACGATTACGAAGCAGGTTTAAATGAAGAGGGCCCGCTGCAAGTGCTAGGCAATGAGCTGGCGTTTCATTTACGTGCGCTTCTTTATGTGGACGAATTGCTGCATTTTTGTACAAGCGGTACGTAACGGTCGGCATCTAGCTCTGTGTTATTTCAACAAATAACTTACGTCATATAAGTATTACGGACTATAACTCCACTGTTATCAATTTATATAATACTAATATCTACTAGTACAGCAAGTCACGCTCAGAAGTAAAAGCTAATTTATTGCGAGCCGGTCACGAATGTTTCGGGAAAACTTAGGAACAATGATGAACTAGTAGGGTTTATTCGTATATCTTTCGCCAAACATTGCGACATACATGCCAAAACAAAGGTTAATATGGGCTATTCCAGGGCACCTTCGAGGGCTCGGACCTTCCTTCCTCCCGCCTAAGGCTCCGCACCCCTCTCCCCACGCGACGAAGGCGTCTGAAAATTTTTTGCAAAAATTGGGGTGAAATTGGCAAAAATGAGGGTGCAACAGTGGGATCATCAAGTTTTTGTCACTACTGCCTCCCTGACGACATCCATTCCACCGAGGGCTTCTATCCCTGCCATGAGACGACATCCCACCTCACTGGCTACTTCGTGAGATCTCGGAGCGTCAACATGTATGATTGGATCTTTTTGTGGTCATGACTAGCGTAATCGGACAAATATCAGTAATTATATACTCTGTATGGACAGTTGAGTCTTCATGACAGTTGTTTCATAATATGGCTAGGAATACACTGCTGAGAAAACGTAATACAGCAAAAATTAACAGCAGTGCGAAACACAATCCCTAGAAACGGCTGACACGTTTCGAGCAGGTGCATTGCAAGATTTCGAAAATATTAAAGTTAATAATAAAATATTATTTCGGAACGAACTGCTTTCAAGCGAACGACAGGCATCTATTTTTGGGTTAGTACTGTACTTCACATGTGTAATATCGACGTGACGCTGCTGCACTGCTCACTTCCAAAACATAATGGCCACGGCTGTACTAAACTCGAGGGCGGATATAATGGGATCAGTTTTCTATTCGGCTCGGTCCCATGAAACTACGGAGGAGCGCTTCACAGGATGTGTTGTGATCCTGCCGAACGGGTTGCACATGTAGCCCCAAGTGGTACTACCTTTGAGGTCCCTAGGGAGGTTGGCTTGGTCACCTACTCACAGGCCAAAGAAACCATACCGCTATTCCCTAGCATCGTTCAACCTTGAAGTGTTAATCTGTACTTGGTTTACTTTCCTGAACGATTATCTTATTTAGCCAGTGGCTCCCACTAGGGTCCGATCAATCCATAGACGTTTTACGTTGGTTCGCGTGTTTGGTCGATGGAAGTTCGTTCAGCAAAAGTCTGCGAGGAAAGTTCAGGTCGCACGAGTGGTACTCATTCACACTCTCATTATCAACAATAAATCGGCTAGTTACGTTAAGGCTTGCAATTTCTGCACGTCAAGCTTGAACGCGAACTCCTTCAATACGTATCACTGCATTGGGTATCAAAACACAATAACACCTTGGGGCTCGTGTGAAATTGAATTTATTGACAAGCCAAAATCGCATACACACATTATGAGGGATAACACGAGTGGTACAACAATATAATAATGAACTGCTCTCTTGTTATGTGTACGGAATTACGAGTACGCCAGATCGATAGGGTCGGCGAATCGAGATTATCATGTATATCGGAGTCTTCGTCTTTTATATAAGACGGTCACAGCTGTATAAATCGCCGCGCGAATTGACGAAATTCAGCTAAACCTTTCTTGGACGACAGCTGCACTTACTCTACTCGACACGGCTGAGGGAAACGGAATAGAAAAGAGAATCGGCGCGACGCTTAGTTATTATCGGCATAACTGCTCGCTCGGTACTGGGGAACGCTGGCTAAATCGGTTCAGGTAAGCTAAAAGGCGGCTAAACAGATGCGAAATTGCGCGTGGGACTAAGCGTACACTATAGGGATACGAAGAGAAAACGCATCCGACTCGGCTCATCCTTAACTACGCCGTATAATAATCAGTCACTATGGCATACGATAAGAATTGATACGGCAAAGCATACAACGAATCAATAAATATAACTGAACAAATTACATTAATACATGTGGTCAAGAAGGTACATGCATACAGATGTATATGATCGAGAGCTAAAGGAACGACTCTAGCTCGGTGCGACGCAAGTTCTCGCGCATACGTATGTTAAACTATCACTGCGGGTGTTTTCGAAAGCAATAATTCACGACAATATATTCTATGCAAGGTTTTTGGGTCCACAGGTGGGTCTGGACCCAAATATTTTTACGTGGACCCAAAACATTTTGCTGGACCCATTGCAATTTCGGCTTAGGAGACATAGGGTCTACTAATAAATTCTATTACAAAACACAGGCTTTCAGCCGTTTACGCTTACTTATGTATATAGTTGTTTGCTGTTGGTTTCATGGATGGCCCTCATCCTTTATCCTGGCTTGAGACAGGCTGAGAATAATTTATGTATTTGTAATTATTATGTAATAATATAAACTTGCGTTTCTTTGTTGTGTATAAATTCATGAAATTCTCGAACCAAAAATAAATTGTAAGTCTGGATCCAGTGTTTAAGGTCTGGACCCAGGGTCAGTTTTGAAAATACCCTGATCTATTTGCGTATAAAATTATCCTGAAATTTTTCTGGTGGGAATATTTCATTACCCCTTTTTGGTCAGGGTTTGGAGCTCCCGAGAATGACCCATTTTCTTTATCATACACAATGGAATGTGTATATACGCGGGTACAAACATGCAGGGAAGTTTTGAACGGCATATAATGTCGGCGATCACTTTTATCGTTAGAGCTCTGTCTCAAACTTATTCAATGGCCAGTTCATCGGGACTTAGTATACCTAGTGGGACTGGCTAAGCGTGTCAAGTACGGCAAAGGTACTAATGAACAATGATTTGGTTACCGATTTTGAGGAGGGACAGTTAAACGTTATGTTGATTTGACATCCACTAACCATGAATGTTTTGGGGGGAGAACCCGACTGAATCCGCGTTCGGTAACATCATCTATTTTCAACGGCAGCACAAATTGTAATGTGAGATACATAGTTAAATATATTCGATGCTTCGACTTATTTGTGTCGTAAAATACTTTGCCGTTTTAGTATCTACACTCGTGAATCATGGTAGGCCTGGGGCGGGCATGGCGAAATGTTCCTCATTCAGCCTATAGCCTATTGGTAGGAAGAGATTGGGACCAAATTTTCTAACTTTTGGGATTTTCCTAAAGACAAAACTTTCTAAGAAATGTCTTAGTTATTGTGTACATAACGTCTAGCTCATCAAACGTGGGAAAAGTTTAATTTTGTGTAAATTTGTGTAATTGCGACAAGGCGCGGGATGGAGCTTGATGCAGGGAAGAATACCAGATTGCTAGTTTTGGGTCTAAATTGAAATTCACTCAAAGCTTTCGTTCACGCTCGGCTCGGCGGAATGATTTTCTACTCTCTGAAGAAAAGATTACAACGAAACCGTAAGTTATAGAGAAAAGTCCTACACGATAGAACTCGCGATTAGAGAGTCGGGTACCTCAAGTCCTAAACCTAGTTAGTTGGTCGTTCATTAGATTTAATTCAGTCGCTTGACATTACTTACGGTAAATTAGTTTCTCAATTCCTCCGGGTACAACATTCGCAAAGGGAGACAAAATCAAAACCACTCGGGATTAACCAAAAATTGAATTATTTTTCTTTCAAACTCGCCAATTGATTCCTTTTTCCTTACAACAGAGCAAGGTTCGAAAACTAACCTCAGAAACAACAACAAAACCATCGGCGACAAGTGTTGACGACGAAATGAACCTCGATCGAATCCGTGAAATGGCGCAGGATATTATTGACGAACCATCGAAAAAACGAGGGTTTGTCGACAAAGAAATCATGAGCGATACATGTTTGAACAGCAAAGCTTCTATCATTCAACAATATGGCTCGATCAAGCTGCTGGAGGGGTTAAAGGTTTGAAGGGATACCTTCACAGCTTTTACTTACTTCCAGCAGATCAATCGTTTACTAATCTATCAATATTCCTGCAAGAGTCCTATCAAGTGCTGTTGGATATTGTACAGTAACAACGCAACCACGGCAATAAACTACGGGTGATCCAGCAGTGTTTGTTTGACAAACTGTATGGTACACAGATGACTGTTCATTTCAACAGAAAATTCCCCATTTTAGCGGGTTCCGATGTCAGCGACGAGCTCGTTCAGCTTTTCAATGAACTGATAACAAATCTGGATGAGTTACAATCGAGAGGATCCGGTGGGGTATTCCTGGACGTTCAACACGCAGTCGTTCATATTACCGTTTATCATTGGTGGTGGGGATCTTGGTACAAGGAGCTACCGATTTCAATTCAGCGGAAGGTGCTGTGGTTAATATTCAAAATCATGACGACAAATGTTGTGCTTTATGTGGTCAATTCTATCAATACTGCTCAAAAATAGTCGCAGACAGCATGCTAATTGTGTTACAAGCTATGAAGAATGTGCTAACGAACTCGATATGAGGAGAATAATTGTATCGCGTGCTGTTTGTCGGTTTGAACTGCAGAATAGTATATCGGTAAATGTATATGGACTGGGAAATAGTGTGGTATTTCCCCTTTATCTTATAATTGTAATTGCCTTATGTCTGTTTGTATGTCCCAAATTTTGGGGTTGTCACATATTTTTGACCGTAACTTTTGAAACCGTTTATGGATTTTTATATTGTTTTTTGTCGGGTAGGAAATCGATATGGGAATGCAGGGACAATATTGTGAGCACCCGCTATGTTTTTTTCACAACCCACCTCATTTGAATTAAAAAATAGTGTCCTTTTATAGGTTTTAATGCTGTAACTTTTCAACTGCTTCATGGATTCATGGATTATAAAAGGTATCAAGCTGATTGAAATGAAAGCGAGTGTGGCACACCAGAGGTTTTTTCGGCCTCTCAGTTTAGGAAGCGCGGAAGACTACGGAATCTGATACGGTGAATCCGACCACAGTTACGGTGACCCCAGTGTTTCGCGAAAACGATCGATTGCTATGTTGGTACGACAAAATATTCGTCGAGCTTGGAAATATTTTTCAGTAAAGTCAACGAAGACGAACACCAGTCGATGCCGCTATTCGTTGCAATGCGAGAACCAAATATCAATCTGACACTTGCTATGTTGCCGTGTGTCCATAATCTTCAAGAGCTTTCATTTGTAAAAATTTCGAATCTTTTTAATACAAAGTGTTATTGTAAAATCATTAACATTAACATGCTATGTCTTCGGTACACTGTCCTGATATGAACGGAATGATAAAATTTTCGTGTCTAATATGCTTATACCACTGTTAGAACAATAAATACACAGTAATATTTTTTGATATTGGACAATAATTCGGTCTGCTAAGGACTAAAACAATATAATGTTTTATCTGTATTTTCTAAAACCATTTCGTAAAACTGAGATGGCAGCAGCTAAAGCTTTCCTGTGCTTAATTCAACTGCTACTTTCATCTTACTTGTTCTTCTGGTCCACAACTTATGTGAAATTGTTGACGATTCCTATTTTTGGCGCTGGAACCTTTTGAACTAAAGTACATTGATATAAGCCAGTGAAGACATATCTAACTCTAGCGGTGAAATTGTTCGATGTTATTCTATTAAGCTGGCGTGGAATTTAATTGTACTGGCATTAAAGTACAGTAGCTCAAATAAAGATGACGCAAAATTCGACTATTCAGGGTGTGCGTTGGAACAGCCATGAGTATAAATTGAAAAATTATTTATGCCACTTATTACACAAATTTTAAAATTACTTTAATTATACAGCACCTTGCAGAAATGACCGTTGCTTCTTACGTAATCAACGATCGATCGAAACATGTCATAGCACTGCTTGTTTAAATGTATAATAAATCTGCGATGTTCGAAAAATGGAAAATTGAGGATTCATTACCAATAATTGGGAGTTAATTCTGCAGGTTAACCAATACTTGCGAAACCGATCTTTTAGTATTTTCAACTTGTATCTAATTCGTTGCAAATACAGTACCTATCACAAATTAATGACTGTAGCATTTCGAGCGAGCTCCAAGCGAGTGAAAACTATTTTTAGAACAAATTTCTGTCGACGAGCTCCGCGGGGTCCCGGGCGTGTGTCAAGCGAATGACAGCTATTTTTGGCTTGTACTATCCATGTATAAGTACCACGTATTATAACATAAACGGATTTCAAACAGATGTCGAAGAATCGCATGTTCCTCAGCCTCTTTGAGAAAATGCTGCGAACTAAACTTACACTGTGTTATGCAAATATTTTCCGTACCAACCCGTAAAACAGATTGGCTGAGCTAGCTATCTATAATGAGCGGTATGACGTTGAGCACAAACCAACACAGTCAATCCATGAAATGTTGATTTTAGGGATCGTACAGTGGGAAGTGGACAATGCCGGCGTGTTATGTTCACTTCAGGCTCTTTACGCGCTCACATTTATGGCTACTTCTGGGCAACAAGCCGTTGTTCGCGTGTTGGGGTGGGACAGCAATCTTATCTCCATCTTAACATTTATTGAGCTCACCGGTAAGTAATGCATCTCTTAAGACATCCATCATTAAAAATTCTAATTATATTATGTGTTATATTTGCTTTTACTGGCGTCCCCACAGGATCACAATTTTACCTTTTAGCTTTGAGTTGGGGCCAACTCAATCCTGAGAGAAACACAAATACCTGTATTCCTACCTAGGTTGCCTGGAAAAAAACCCGTACCCCACCGTGGTGGTCTCAAAGCTAAATTTCTTGTGTTTTTGCCGTTACGATTTTCTCGCAGTTTTTGTGGCATATTTATTATTTACCCATGAAAATACGTATTTCTGCAAATCGCGCTTCATTTTGCTTAGGATTTTGTCATGAATAGCCGAAATATAAGCAGTATTATTGTAGCCTTTTTGTTAGGACTACAATTTTTGACACCACCTCAAATACCAAGGAGATTCCGATAGTTGACTATGGGAAGCAGAAATTGACCGGGGAAAGGTCGACGGAATTCTTTCGACTTCTTTTGTGGATACTATTATTCTTCTGTGGAGAGGCTACTTTTAGTATTTGTAGTAAGTATTGCAAGATTTAAACGGCACATTGAAAATGTTTATAGTTATTCTCTATGGTCTTGGCTGGAAGCCGATAGTTCTCCTGAGTAGCAAACTTGATTATCTTTGTTGGCTTTATAACGCTTATTTTATTACATTTAGGAACCAAAATACAAAATTATAACTGTAATATATTATCGTAGACAGTCCGGCGAGGCATTTATACGGCTCTGTCTGCACAGTGGTTTAGTTTTATTAATTAAGGACAAATTATCACATTCTTGTTTTATGGCAAGGTCGTCACTTGGTGCAGCTGATTATCTTTTAGATAAAGTTAATATAGTTGTAACAAATTGTGGCCGTAAATATACTATAAAAGCAGTGTTTATTGGCCTTGCCTATTTCTTGAACTGACGCCTTGATTAACTACTTTGCTATGTCTTTCCCCCCACGTGAATTTCAATTTTTATCTCCGCTGTGGTCTCTGGCTTTTCGCTCTTAGCGCGGGATACCACTTTCTATAATACTG
>JASANE010019155.1:0-15495 GCA_030248225.1 Trileptium ribeirensis
AGCAAGGGCATACCAGGGTTGTTCTAACCGTTTCAAGGCTCAAGATCTTTCTTGCAATCAACTTGGCTATGACATACATAAAATATCCCAGCATGGAAGACTATTGGAGCGCGGACCCGGCAATTCGATGTAGCTTGATAGCCGATGTCATGTCACGTAATGACTTTTTAACAATCAGACGATACCTTCATTTTAGCAACAACGAACATCCTGTCCAACATGACAAATTGTGGAAGGTAAGGCCCGTGTTGGAGCACCTACGCAACAAATTTGCGACAACAATGACGCCAGGTGCCTATCACTCTATCGATGAACAAATAATGCCCTTTAAAGGCAGGTCTCAGTTGAAGCAGTACACGCCCAATAAACCCAAACATTGGGGGTATAAAAATTGGTGTCGTTGTAGCCCGAGTGGATATATGTACGATTTTGATGTGTACATGGGGAAATCATCTACTTATGCGGCGTTTACGTTATAAAGGACCCCCCATGTGAAAGTTTTGTCCCCTTATGGTCTAGACCACACCATCCAGTGGTATACGGTATATACCCACACTATGTAATGCAAAAAATGGTGTATGAGACACCATTAACGTAGCTATAGTGTCTTAATCTACCTATTGTTTTTTCACTGATGGTGTCAAGGACACCATACACAAATGCATTATATACTACATGTTAATAACAGCATGGTGTAGCTAACACCATATAAAATTTATGGCATAGTCTACACCATACTATCACCGACGGTACACTGCCTATGCATACTATCTTAAAATACCATCATAAACACCATGGTGTCCAAGACACCATATAATTGATGGTGGCAGAGACACCCAGGGTGGACAAAACTTTCACATGGTGGGTTCTTTATAACGTAAACGCTGCATTACAAGCAACAGTCTGAGGTTGGTTTGGGCGGAGATGTAATTATAAAATTAGCCAAACCATTAGAAGATAATAATGTCCGCGTCTTTTTTGACAATTATTTCAACAGCTACAATCTGCAGGTTCGCTTGAAGGAACTGTGCATATACGGAGTAGGGACAGTGCGTATTAACAGAACATGCGGCGCGATGTCCAAAATGCCAACCCACGATAAGAAAACTAGGGGCTGTAGCGCCGCCGTTACATCCAACGACGACATTACCGTCGTACAGTGGTTTGACAACAAATTGGTTTATACAATGTCAAATTTTATTGGACTGGAGCCTATGGACACTTGCCAACGATTCTCCAAATCCGCCGGGGATAAAGTGCAAGTTTCTCGACCGGGTGCTGTAGCAATTTATAATAAAAATATGGGTGGTGTTGATTTGAATGATATGATGATAGCAATCTATAGGCACACGATTAAGCAAAAAAGCATTATATGCGGATTTTTTATCACTTTCTGAACGTAGCTGCTGTGAATGCGTGGATCGTATATTGCGCAGCGCACGATTGCAGAATTAGTTTACACAGCTTCAAGGCAAGGGTCGTTTTCGCATGGCTGCGACCGGCTGGTAACCGGGTCGGACGTAAAAGGTCTAACGAATGCGCTATAATAGCGGATTATCAGTGTTTGGCAGCTCCACCGGTTAAGCGTTCCGTGGCTCTGGATGTTCCCCACGAGATTAGATTGGATGGCGAAGGACACTGGTTTTTTAAGGATACTGGAATCGCTAATTCTATGCGTTGTAGAGCGTTGTAATCTACAGACAGTTTTGCAGGATTTTTTAAACTTGGGCACTTTAAGAATTAAAAATGCAGAAAATGCTGGACATTTGTGAATTTTTCATATAGGATTTAGCTACAGGCGCTTTCAATTCACATGCAACACATTCGCGCACAGAACGTTTTCTAGAGTTTCGACTATAGAGCTGATACAATCATATCCATTGCCAGCCAGTGTCCAGCACACTGGACGTTGCCAGGATTCTTCTCACGGCAGCCTACTGTGAAAAATTTTGCAATAACGGTATTCGTTTTACGTGTATTAGTAAGAACTTAGTAATTAAAAATTTTTTCTTGTTTAATTTTAATTCGCGGCGGTTAAAGGGTTATACATGACAAAATTGGGCGCAGCGGTACATTGGGTTTGTGGACTTTAGGGGAACTATATATTAGAGGTTTTCTCGATCTCGAGGGCTGTAGATGCTTGTATTGCACAAAACTAATGTGTTTAGCGTTTTTTAAGCAATTGAGAAATTTGTTTTTATTCTCCGGTCGAAAGAAACACATTTTGATTAGCTGCGATTTTGAAATGTGCCGTATCTTGTAAAATGCTTTGCATTTTGTTGACGTAATCAGCCCTGTCTAATAGAACAATGCCACTACCCTTGTCCGGTGTCGTTACGATTACATTCTTATTACTCGCTTGTTGCTTAATGCAATTGAGTTGGTTGCGAGAAAAGTTGGAAATAGGCTTGTTTTGAGTGAAATTAATAGCAGTGTCGACTGTTGATTTAACGTTATTCGATTCAGATAGAGAAACACTCGATAAATTGTGCACACAGTTAATGTTAGAACTTCCTTTATTTGATGCTAACCTTTTGTAACTGAGCCGCAATACTTTCTTTTCATGTTTTAAACGATGATCATGATCTTTACTGCTAACCAACGTGTTTAACTAGACACAATGTACCATTATAATGACAATATAATTTTACTCTAAAGCTGCCTTTTTCGGTGATATAATGACAATATAATTCGGCCATTCGTTATTTTACTCTAAAGCTGCCTTTTTTCGGCGATTATACCCACGGTTTAAGCAAACAGTTACGCAGTTTATTTCGCTCAGTTTTCCCCGATCTACAGATTCGCATAGTCTTTGAAACTGGTCGACGTTTAAAACATTTCTTCCATCACAAAGATGCCATTAAGGATGACCTGAAATGCTATGTTGTATACAAATATACTTGTTCTGCTTGTGAAGCAGACTACATCGGCAATACCTGCCGTCATTTTACAACTAGGAGATCGGAGCATCTTGGAGTATCGGCACGCACAAGTAAGACACTCAGTTAGCGAACTCAACCAGTATATAACCATCTTCGCAATTATACCAATAATACGGATAACGCGCAGTTTTCTGTTATAGCACAAATCGATAGCTCCAAACCTTTTGCGGATAGTTTGCTTCGCATCACGGAAAACATGCTAATACGTTTTCGCAACCCATCATTAAACGACTATGCAACGCTCAAAGCCTTGCATATATTTCCTCATTAATAATTGATAATTGCGGCGTAAACTTTTATGTCTATTTTAATTTAGTCGTGGGTGTATATTATTGTATCGCCTTTTTATACTTATCGTTGGAACTGATTTCTTGCAGTTCGAATGACTGTGACGATGGTTCGCTTATTTGCAACCGAAATATCAGTCTAGCCAACAGCAGTATCCTTACTGTTACCATCTCGTACAGCACCGTATCTGATCACAGCCAATCTGGTAATTTTGCCTCGGGTATTGCAATTTCTGTCGACACGCTTTCTCAGTCGAGTGGCGCAGTATCTTCTACTCCTATTCGACCTCCAATCGCACCACCGACCGATTTTAACGCGGTAACTACGTTCTTCGCTTGTCCAGATAATAAAAAGCCAACAATCATTTCTATCGCCGAAGAATATACCGATTCGGTTACGGAAAGTGCAAAATTTATTGATACCGAGCCAGACGCTCAAAATAATGCCGGACAAGAAATGTAATCATTGTTTCGTTTTGTAGTGGTCCTATTTTAATTAGGTCGGCAGCCTACTTGAGCCGCAATACTTTATACATAGCATGGTTTTATTAAATGTTGTTTTTTCCAGCATTAGTTACATCTTTTTTCGTTTTCCGGCTTTTATAATATTTCGTCGGCCAATTTACATCCATTGGCTCGCGTAGTTTTTGCAATGTATAAAGTGCATAAGAAGTAAGTACAATGGCTGTGGTCATACACTAGCTGGTCGTTCCAAAGGCAAACGTTGTTTTTGTTTATTACTACATGCGGTTCCAATTTTGCATTTATTTTTTGTTTCAGTAAAATTAGCAATTTGCGGTTTTCCTTAGAATGCTTCTCTAACGCATGACTTTGCAATCGGTGCATTAAATAATCTAATTGGTTCGCAAACGCAATTCCCACAAGGTATCATCATTTGACTAAGATTGAAATACGGTACCTCGGCAGTCGCAACGTATAGGGCAAGTAAAAGAGCTTTTCTGAACTACACCAAAAGCGAAGCCTATAAGTCGTTTTTACAGGATTGCATCGACCAAAATCTAACGCCCAATTTCATTAAAACCAAGAACAAGGCAATCATCAGAAGTATAACCAACTGGTCCAACTTTGTGGTTAAAATTCTGGCCAACGAAATCAAAAACATTCTAAATCTAGCGCGTTTCACATTAAACACTGCGAGGTCGTATCATGCAACCTTATGAGCCAGCTTAATTACCTAGATTGTTACATTGTGTCTAGTTGTATACGTTGGTTAGCGGTAAAGATCGATCATGACCATCGCTTAAAACATCAAAAGAAAGTATCGCGGCTTAGTTACAAAACGTTTGCATCAAACAAAAGTTCTAACATTAACTGTGTACAATTTATCGAGTGTTTCTCTATTTGAATCGAATAGCGTTAAATCAACAGTCGACACTGCTATTAACAATTTCACTCAAAACAAGCCGATTTCCAACTTTTCTAACTTAATGCAACCAACTCAATTACATTAAATAACTAGCGAATAATAAGGGTCTAATGGTAACGACACCGGACAAGGGTAATGGCATTGTTCTATTAGACAGGGCTTATTACATCAACAAAATGCAATGCATTTTACAAGGTACGGCACATTTCAAAATCACAGCTAATGAAAATATGTTTCTTTCGACATTTCAGCGGAGAATAAATTCAGCAAATTTCTCAATCTCTTTAACAAACGCTAAACACATCAGCTTTGTGCAATACAAGCATCTACAACCCTGGGGATCCAGATTACTTCTAATATATGGTTCCCTAAGGTCCACAAAGCCAATGTACCGCTACGCCCAATTTTGTCATGTATAAACTTAGCTGTGCACGGACTAGCTAAGTTTCTGGTACCGATTCTGCTCGCAATCAATATATTATGCCGTATAACTATAATTTCATTGTAGGTCAGGGAACAGACCGTGGTTTAGTATTCTGGACAGCTGGTAAGTACAAGAAGAGCTGGAAAAGTAGGTTACAATTTAGTGCGGTTTCAATTTGTTGTCCCTAATTAAAACGACCTAGATTTATATTGTTTATCGAATCTTCCACCTGATCCAAATGGAACTTTAGAATAAAAAAGATTGTTTCACTATATTGTTATCTTTCTATATTTAGAAAATCCAAAATTTGGGTACGATCCGAATCGTATTACGCTTAGCACCCCGATTCATAGCAAATTTCAGGATTAATAATCTTGTTCTGGTTCCGTGGGTTGAATTCTACCTGTGAGTTTTTTGCCACCTGACATCTGGGGATTTCTCTATTTTGAATTTATTCACCACCTTATCGTTATCTGCTACACAATACGTCCACTAACCTAGCGCCGCGCCTGTCTACATTTCCACCCGCAGCTAGGCTTCTAAAGGCTAAAGTAAGGTCATAAGGCCATTTAGCCTATGATATTGTAACACCGGAATTAATGCTCCAGACCAAAAGACCGCAATGAAAGAGTAATAAATGAAATCATAAAATAACGCTAAATAATTTAATAGTACTAGATATCAAATACGATATTAAGCAACGTGAAACCAGCCGAAGAAGCACGCCGCTACATAAGTACTGTGCTTATATACAGAAGTTACCGGCTATATGAATGAATCGATAGTGAATGATTTATAGAATAATTTATATGTAAAATATTTCTAAAACAATGAGCAACAATAGCTATTCTATTTTCCTGAGAATATTTTAAATTATTTTTTGATTTGTTTCCTGTTCATGATTCCAAGAATCATCACAATATTTTTGTTGCGTATTTAACATGAGCATATGGCATTATATCAGTAAATACGTGAAGTAGCTTAAAATACTTTGAATCACGCTTTTAAGCAGCAACGCGTCTATATTAAGACACATGTGTCACATATGCAATTTTAGTTTCAGTATTATCTGCGAGCATGATCGACCAGTTTTGCGCAAAAAAACACCATTATTATACGGTTTATGGTTGATTTTTATGATGTTATGAAATTTTATAATTGATACTGGGTTTTTAAGTTTTAAATATACATACATTCTGGGTGCCAATAATTGCAATGATTGATTGATGACTGTCGTAATTAAAATTAACTGATTGGTCAACAAATAATTGATTCAAGATCTGGCATATAATTTTTGCAGCCTCTGCTAGGGTGTAGCAGGACATTGAAAACCCAATAGTTTCAGCGAAGTATGTTTTAATCCAAATCACGAATGCATTGAATTGCAGCGTTGTCGTCAGTCAGTCTATTCGTTTGTTTGACGTTGAGAATATTGCATACTAGTAAACCCTGTAGATGTCGTTTAATGTATATGACGTGTCGTAATTTTTGACCACGATCGCTCTAAAATGCGGTTTGCTAGCATATAAAAAACACACGTACCTATAATGGTTACAGCCAAGACTGCAACTCTTGCAAATCAATATGTAAATTAAAAATAAATTTGAATCCTGGTGACGTGAACATCTATGCAGACATCAAAGAGTAGACATGAGTCCAGTAGACATGAGACATCAAAGAGTAAAGGCCGAAAGTGAAAGTCGACGGTATGATTGGGGAAACGTATTAAGATATAGTATATGTTTTTGTGAAGTATGAGTTTTTGAAAACTAAGTGAGGGGGAAACGCTCTGTTTTGAAATAGTTATATACCAAATACATAATCACGGCCGTGGGATATTATATATATATGTAATTTGGTTAAAACTTAATACTATAAAATTGATGATACGCCACAGGACGAAGAAAATTATCTAACTGAATTCGAGTGGAATGAGCGAGCGAGTGGAACGAGAATTTTCAATTTTGGCTGTGGAATGGGGTTGAAGAGGTCCTGTCTGTGTGTGTCTGTCTCTGTGTCGCACCTGGATCTCGATAACGATTGGGCGGATTTTGATGCACAATAGTTCATTCGAACCGGATTTAGGAGTAGTGACGGAGCCCGATTTTTGAATTTTTTGCCGTGAGAAAAGTTATGGGGCAAAATGACGTCATTTTGACCCATTTTTCGGGCACCCCCTCCAGTTTTTGCGAATTTTCTCAATAAGTACACAAGGTATCCGCAGACTAATAGGCCTATTCCATGTAGCTTTACCAGGGCTTTCCAATGATAAACTCATTGCAAGTGTTAAAAATATTGTTGGGCAAACATTTTTTACGTTTCTGGTTCATACTTGGCATAAAAAATGATGTTTTCGAAATTTTTGGTGAGAAGTCGTTGGAAAAGCACCTGAATGTGTGTTTATTGTTAGTTTTAGTGTCGGATATGGGATTTTCTGGGCCGACAAGCTCATTGCGAGCGTCAAAAATATTGTGTGGCAAATATTTTTCACACTTCTGCTTCGAGGGATTGTTCTCACCACTCGAATTCTGGTTCGCAAGCGAGCTACAGTAGTATTATGAATGATATGTTGATAAATTTCTGAAGAAAATTCAAAAAGAACATACAGTTCAAAACAATAATTTTCCCTTGGAAGTATAGGTCATAAATCTTAAACCAATAAAGCGTTAGGTATCAAAAAGTTAAATTCATCTTCGTATTATGAACCTTATACAGCAATGCTAGTAAGTTTCTAAAACCGTTGTTGCATCCTGTATTGATAGAACGTAGGTATCGTAAAACAAAAACATATCTGAATCTTAAACAATGCTAACAAGCAAAAGAAAAAGATCCGACAAACGTGCTTTACAATCGATAGAGCGTTTACTGCTTAATTATAACGAAGACAATAAAGTTTGACATACGTTAATTTCAGTTTGCCAGTTTGACTTGGTGCTATCCGTCGAAAACTGTGCTTTACAAATCGATAGACCGTTTACTATTTAATCCATCGAAAATTGTGCTTTACAAATCGATAGAGCGTTTACTACTTAATTATAACGAAGACAATTAAGTTTGACATACGTTAATTTCAGTTTGCCAGTTTGACTTGGTGCTATCCGTCGAAAACTGTGCTTTACAACTCGACAGACTGTTTACTACTTAATCTATCGAAAACTGTGCTTTACAAATCGATAGAGCGTTTACTACTTAATTATAACGAAGACAATTAAGTTTGACATACGTTAATTTCAGTTTGCTAGTTTGACTTGATGCTATCCGTCGAAAACTGTGCTTTACAAATCGATAGACCGTTTACTACTTAATCCATCGAAAATTGCGCTTTACAAATCGATAGAGCGTTTACTACTTAATTATAACGAAGACAATTAAGTTTGACATACGTTAATTTCAGTTTGCCAGTTTGACTTGGTGCTATCCGTCGAAAACTGTGCTTTACAAATCGATAGACCGTTTATTACTTAATCCATTGAAAATTTTGCTTTACAAATCGATAGAGCGTTTACTGCTTAATTATAACGAAGACAATTAAGTTTGACATACGTTAATTTCAGTTTGCCAGTTTGACTTGGTGCTATCCGTCGAAAACTGTGCTTTACAAATCGATAGACCGTTTACTACTTAATCCATCGAAAATTGTGCTTTATAAATCGATAGAGCGTTTACTACTTAATTATAACGAAGACAATTAAGCTTGACATACGTAAATTTTAGTTTGTCAGTTTGACTTGGCGCTATCCGTCGAAAACTGTGCTTTACAAATCGATAGACCGTTTACTACTTAATCCATCGAAAACTGTGCTTTACAAATCGATAGAGCGTTTACTACTTAATTATAACGAAGACAATTAAGTTTGACATACGTTAATTTCAGTTTGCCAGTTTGACTTGGTGCTATCCGTCGAAAACTGTGCTTTACAAATCGATAGACCGTTTAATACTTAATCCATCGAAAATTGTGCTTTACAAATCGATAGAGCGTTTACTGCTTAATTATAACGAAGACAATTAAGTTTGACATACGTAAATTTTAGTTTGCCAGTTTGACTTGGTGCTATCCGTCGAAAACTGTGCTTTACAAATCGATAGACCGTTTGCTACTTAATCCATCGAAAATTGTGCTTTACAAATCAATAGAGCGTTTACTACTTAATTATAACGAAGACAATTAAGCTTGACATACGTAAATTTTAGTTTGCCAGTTTGACTTGGCGCTATCCGTCGAAAACTGTGCTTTACAAATCGATAGACCGTTTACTACTTAATCCATCGAAAATTGTGCTTTACAAATCGATAGAGCGTTTACTACTTAATTATAACGAAGACAATTAAGTTTGACATACGTAAATTTTAGTTTGCCAGTTTGACTTGGTGCTATTCGTCGAAAACTGGGCTTTACAAATCGATAGACCGTTTACTACTTAATCCATCGAAAATTGTGCTTTACAAATCGAAAGAGCGTTTACTACTTAATTATAACGAAGACAATTAAGTTTGACATACGTAAATTTTAGTTTGCCAGTTTGACTTGGTGCTATTCGTCGAAAACTGTGCTTTACAAATCGATAGACCGTTTACTACTTAATCCATCGAAAATTGTGCTTTACAAGTCGATAGACCGTTTACTATTTAATCCATCGAAAATTGTGCTTTACAAATCGATAGAGCGTTTACTACTTAATTATAACGAAGACAATTAAGTTTGACATACGTAAATTTTAGTTTGTCAGTTTGACTTGGCGCTATCCGTCGAAAACTGTGCTTTACAAATCGATAGACCGTTTACTACTTAATCCATCGAAAACTGTGCTTTACAAATCGATAGAGCGTTTACTACTTAATTATAACGAAGACAATTAAGTTTGACATACGTTAATTTCAGTTTGCCAGTTTGACTTGGTGCTATCCGTCGAAAACTGTGCTTTACAAATCGATAGACCGTTTAATACTTAATCCATCGAAAATTGTGCTTTACAAATCGATAGAGCGTTTACTGCTTAATTATAACGAAGACAATTAAGTTTGACATACGTAAATTTTAGTTTGCCAGTTTGACTTGGTGCTATCCGTCGAAAACTGTGCTTTACAAATCGATAGACCGTTTGCTACTTAATCCATCGAAACAATTGTGCTTTACAAATCAATAGAGCGTTTACTACTTAATTAAGAACGAAGACAATTAAGCTTGACATACGTAAATAAAGCAAAAAAGAAAAAAAGAATTTAGTTTGCCAGTTTGACTTGGCGCTATCCGTCGAAAACTGTGCTTTACAAATCGATAGACCGTTTACTACTTAATCCATCGAAAATTGTGCTTTACAAATCGATAGAGCGTTTACTACTTAATTATAACGAAGACAATTAAGTTTGACATACGTAAATTTTAGTTTGCCAGTTTGACTTGGTGCTATTCGTCGAAAACTGGGCTTTACAAATCGATAGACCGTTTACTACTTAATCCATCGAAAATTGTGCTTTACAAATCGAAAGAGCGTTTACTACTTAATTATAACGAAGACAATTAAGTTTGACATACGTAAATTTTAGTTTGCCAGTTTGACTTGGTGCTATTCGTCGAAAACTGTGCTTTACAAATCGATAGACCGTTTACTACTTAATCCATCGAAAATTGTGCTTTACAAGTCGATAGACCGTTTACTATTTAATCCATCGAAAATTGTGCTTTACAAATCGATAGAGCGTTTACTACTTAATTATAACGAAGACAATTAAGTTTGACATACGTAAATTTTAGTTTGCCAGTTTGACTTGGTGCTATTCGTCGAAAACTGTGCTTTACAAATCGATAGACCGTTTACTACTTAATCCATCGAAAATTGTGCTTTACAAATCGATAGAGCGTTTACTACTTAATTATAACGAAGACAATTAAGTTTGACATACGTAAGTTTTAGTTTGCCAGTTTGACTTGGTGCTATCCATCGAAAACTGTGCTTTACAACTCGACAGACTGTTTACTACTTAATCCATCGAAAACTGTGCTTTACAAATCGATAGAGCGTTTACTACTTAATTATAACGAAGACAATTAAGCTTGACATACGTAAATTTTAGTTTGCCAGTTTGACTTGGCGCTATCCGTCGAAAACTGTGCTTTACAAATCGATAGACCGTTTACTACTTAATCCATCGAAAATTGTGCTTTACAAATCGATAGAGCGTTTACTACTTAATTATAACGAAGACAATTAAGTTTGACATACGTTAATTTCAGTTTGCCAGTTTGACTTGGTGCTATCCGTCGAAAACTGTGCTTTACAACTCGACAGACTGTTTACTACTTAATCCATCGAAAACTGTGCTTTACAAATCGATAGAGCGTTTACTACTTAATTATAACGAAGACAATTAAGCTTGACATACGTAAATTTTAGTTTGCCAGTTTGACTTGGCGCTATCCGTCGAAAACTGTGCTTTACAAATCGATAGACCGTTTACTACTTAATCCATCGAAAATTGTGCTTTACAAATCGATAGAGCGTTTACTACTTAATTATAACGAAGACAATTAAGTTTGACATACGTAAATTTTAGTTTGCCAGTTTGACTTGGTGCTATTCGTCGAAAACTGTGCTTTACAAATCGATAGACCGTTTACTACTTAATCCATCGAAAATTGTGCTTTACAAATCGATAGAGCGTTTACTACTTAATTATAACGAAGACAATTAAGTTTGACATACGTTAATTTCAGTTTGCCAGTTTGACTTGGCGCTATCCGTCGAAAACTGTGCTTTACAAATCGATAGACAGTTTACTACTTAATCCATCGAAAATTGTGCTTTACAAATCGATAGAGCGTTTACTGCTTAATTATAACGAAGACAATTAAGTTTGACATACGTTAATTTCAGTTTGCCAGTTTGACTTGGTGCTATCCGTCGAAAACTGTGCTTTACAAATCGATAGACCGTTTACTACTTAATCCATCGAAAATTGTGCTTTACAAATCGATAGAGCGTTTACTACTTAATTATAACGAAGACAATTAAGTTTGACATACGTTAATTTCAGTTTGCCAGTTTGACTTGGTGCTATCCGTCGAAAACTGTGCTTTACAAATCGATAGACCGTTTACTACTTAATCCATCGCAAATTGTGCTTTACAAATCGATAGAGCGTTTACTACTTAATTGTAACGAAGACAATTAAGTTTGACATACGTAAATTTTAGTTTGCCAGTTTGACTTGGTGCTATTCGTCGAAAACTGTGCTTTACAAATCGATAGACCGTTTACTACTTAATCCATCGAAAATTGTGCTTTACAAATCGATAGAGCGTTTACTACTTAATTATAACGAGAGACAATTAAGCTTGATAGTACGTAAATTTTCGTTTGCCAGTTTGGCTTGGTGCTATTCGTCGAGAACTGTACTTTACAATCGGTATAGCCGTTTACTACTTAATCCAGTCGAAATTTGCTTTACAAATCGATATAGCGTTTGCGACTACTTAATTATAACGAAGACAATTAAGCTTTGACATACGTAATTTTATTTTGCCCGTTTGACTTGGTGCTATTCGTCGAAAACTGTGCTTTTCACAAATCCATAACCGTTTACTACTTAATCCATCGAAAATTGTGCTTTACAAATCGATGAGCGTTTACTACTTAATTATAACGAAGACAATTAAGTTTTGACATTACTTTCTGCTTATGCCACCAGCTTAGCTTGTGCTATCAAACCAAAACCACACCCAAAGCCAAACGGCTTATAACGAAGACAATTAAGCTTGACATACGTAAATTTTAGTTTGCCAGTTTGACTTGGTGCTATTCGTCGAAAACTGTGCTTTACAAATCGATAGACCGTTTACTACTTAATCCATCGAAAATTGTGCTTTACAAATCGATAGAGCGTTTACTACTTAATTATAACGAAGACAATTAAGCTTGACATACGTAAATTTTAGTTTGCCAGTTTGACTTGGTGCTATCCATCGAAATCGAACTGGCGGACAAGCGTAAATATCGAGACGACGCGAGTGTGTTACGAATGTTGCTTCGTTGCAATTCATAGCATGAGTACATCGTGACATTTCAAAAAAAGTTGTATGATTCAGCGCCGTACTGAAATCGTCGGGCAATGCATTACGATTGTGTAGCGATGCCATGAACATAAATCCTCGAATCGGTTCGTGACGAGAATAGTTCCGAAGTTCAACTGTAGTAAAAAACAATGTAATTGTGCGCTCACATGATTTTTGGCTGTTAATAATACCTCTTGATTAACACTTTCCCCTAGACAAAATTCAGAATAATAATAGATATAAAACTGTTATGAGATCAATCACAAGTCTCGCACTTTATCGCCAATTGGTCTGCCCAAGGTGGAGACCATCTTGCGGTACGAGAGTAGGGGTAGCTTTCATTTGGCTATTCAACGCATGATGTTTTGTCGTATACTTAGGTTTGAGTAATACTAAACAAACATTATTTTAAAATATTTTTTTAGAAAATGTCGACTTATAACTGTGTCTGTCTGATGGTTCTCAGCAAACTCTAAGAACCTGGCGATATTTCTGCGCTTCATCTCTTTTTGAGAATGACGAACGACACATATGATTAAGCTGCGTTATCGCTAGTTAAACGTACCCGTATACTGTCGCCCACGATCAAGTCCTCTGCCTCGTGTCACGGTTTGATTTCGTTCATCGAATACGCGGATTTCATATAACGAATATCCGGGTAAAAACTTGGCGCCTTTGTGACGAGGCTCGAGCTGAGCCGAGCGGAACACAGAACACGGAGCCCCGAAGGAATTGGCATTTGTCTCTTTGAACAGTAGCTCTATTAAAACGATGATTAATGTTGGTAGCGCCCATGGCATGGGATATTTTCCATACAATCCACGCATTACTGCGTATATATATATATTAAACTTATAACTTAGATAATAATTTTAACTGTCAAGCTGAACGGCGTATATTGCTAATTAGAACAGGTTGAGGAGGGACAGCCGTCGGCTTAGGCTTGGTGTACGGCTCATATTGGGATCCCAGCTTAAACAAAGGCTCGGGCTTATGCTTAATATATGTATTGCCTCAAAAATCATATTATGAAAATTTTGGGAAGTTTAGATGTAAAGCGTGAAAAATCATCATGCACTGACCCGCCAGTTTTACGGGAGCTACTCCCCAGTTTTAGGGGCATGTCAGACCCCACCCCAGTTCTTTTTTTCGGGGGGGGGGGGTGGTTGAACCGAAATCTGCTTTTCAGCCCCCCTCAAAAACATGATCCTCTAAAACATTGGGGGAGGGGGTCAATGCATAATGACCCCCAGAAATAGGGCGGTCAGGCCGAAAACTCCCGCATCGCCAACCACGGCTTAACATACGAGTGCATGGAAGGGACATACTTTTCCCTAATGCACTCTTGCTTATACTAAAACCCTAAAAAGGAGGTTATTTTTTAATTTGATGCGCCTTTATCTGCTAATTGGGTGTGATATAAATTTACCGTTGGAAATTTAACCTGGACGCTGTCCAATTTATTGACTATTAATTGCTTGCGATTAGCAAAGTATTCTTTGCGTCAAACAGTCTGCAATTATTAAAAGCTGTGGGTAACGAAAAATAAAATACATTAGTGCACTTCAATATATATGTATATAATAAGTTATATATAGATATATATATACATAAAAATATATAGTTATACATATGTATCACTGCATTCTGAAAACGATAACTCATTTTCCGTGAGGTATATGAAAAATCAGTGGCGCAGCACGCACGGGGAGGCAGCGCCTTCACTTTTCGAGTTCTCGAGAAAAAGAGGCCACCGCAGGACGACCTCCCCAATTTTGGGGTAGCGCCCAATCCTTCCTACCCCACTTTGATCAGCGTACTGCGCCCCAATGCAAAATATTTAATTTTGTATGTAAAATAGTGTCAAACAAAGCACATCTTTCTTTTATATATACATATACCACGGTTGGTTTTTATGTAAAAAAATGAAAAAAAACGGAAAAAAGTCAAATTTTACCGTTAACTTTTTACTTGTTAGCCTGCTAGAAAAATGGCAGGAAACACAGTTTTATACGAAATTGAATCCCGATGTTGATTGTCAATGCCTCTATTACTGAAAAAGGTCTAAAACTGCAATGTTGTCATATAGAATTTGCAACCACACAGTGCAGCGGCACTTGAATCTTTCCAACGGACAGGGTTACGTGAAAACCATACGGTGTCTATATCGATAGGAGTGCGTATAATTATTTGGTTCGAATAAATAGTAAAAGTACTTCATATTTTTGGTATTGTGTAAACGTGCTAACTGGTGTCAAACTGACCACCATCCAAGTGATGCTGGAAGCGCATTAATACAATAGATTATGTAATTTAAGTCTACGATCCAACTGTAGATCTATTTAGTTTATGACCAGTCGTGGTAAAAATACCATACATGCCCGCGGGTAACTATCACAGGT